>VMBQ01002055.1:0-74636 GCA_007657795.1 Dreissena rostriformis | reverse complement strand
GTAGTAGTAGTAGTAGTAGTAGTAGTAGTAGTAGTAGTAGTAGTAGTAGTAGTAGTAGTAGTAGTAGTAGTAGTAGTAGTAGTAGTAGTAGTAGTAGTAGTAGTAGTAGTAGTAGTAATAGTAGTAGTAGTAGTAGTAGTAGTAGTTATAGTAGTAGTAGTAATAGTAGTTGTAGTAGAAGTAGAATTGGAAGTAGAAGACGCTAAGTTTGATGTTGTTGATGCTGTTTATATTATTGTGTTGCTGCTGTTGTTTTAAACGAATCAAAAGTATTAGTTGTAGTTATAATAATATACGAAGTAGTAGTAGTTCTTTTCATGTTATTTTGATTCGCGATGTGTTTTTTCCGTTCTTATTGTTTATGGTTATGATCCGTGATGGTATAATTGTATTTTGCTTCTATTTGTTGTTGTCATTTTCTTATTCATGTTTTGTCGTTGGTCGTGGCGTTAATGCTGTTGTAATTCGCATAATTGTTCGTATAGTTGAAAAACGTTGTGCACTGCAACGTGTTTTTAATAGCTATTACCGAATAATGTAGAGTGTGTTATTGTGTAACTATAATTTTAATACTAAATAAATTAGCGATACGATTGTTGTTTTGGTATTAAATATCACCATAAAATGGTTGTCTTCTATTGATTGAAGTCGCAGTATGTGTTTTCTTATAGATTAAAGCAACCAGTGTGTGTATGTGGTCTAATTCATATAGACCAGCTTGTTACAACGGTATATGGAACTCATCCTACCGCTTAAATTAAAGGAAACTCTACATTTCGGATATTCTTGTGTTTTCAATAATAATCTCCGGTTATAATTTACTATAAAACATAACATATCATAATGTAATGTATTTTATAATTTACTGATAAACTCAAGATGAACCCAAGATGTTATGTTTTCAAAGAACAGCCTTTTTGAATGGGCGTTTCTTAGAATGTTAAATAGCAATCAAATACTGAAAAACTCGTTTTGAAACCACAATAAATACATGTTTTTTATTATGAAAGCAAACCTTTAATGTTATGTACCGTAGCCACTTATTTTAGCATGATATATAAATATTCACAGGATTTTGCTCATCGTACATTATTGTGTATAAATAATGTCATGGGGTAGATGCATTTGATTCGCCTATCCCGAATCGGATAATAAGCTCCGATGCAGTATAATACATCGTTGTCGTTTCGCCCCCATTTTATAATCAGTATGTATTCTTTTGATCGTAGGGTTTCGTTTATTACAAAAATAAATTAATTGATATCACACGAATACTACCTTTGTATAGTTATTGCTTTGCTTTCTGAGCTATGTCAACGTGATCTTGAACCTTAACCCATTTATGCCTAGTGGACTCTCCCATCCTTCTAAATTGGATAAATTTATTTCCAAAATTAGGGATGTCTAGTATATTTATTTCTATATTTAGAATATTTCTTACAGAAATTCCTTTAAGCAAACAGCGCAGACCATTGATGATACGCCGCATCATGCGGCGTCTCCTCTGGGTCTACGCTGTTTGCCAAGGTCTTTTTTCTAGACGCTAGGCATTAATGGGTTAAATACACAATCAATCTTCGTTGTGAATGTACAATGTAATGTTTAAAATATTTTCTGACCTTATTGTTTTGTTTGTGAAACAAAAGCAGATGTATAATTTAAAAAGGCATAATGTAAACCAATTGAAATGTATTTTGCAAAGAAAGTTATGTTTTAACCACCGAACCAATCATCTTTATATGCCTTAATATGCTTGTAAATGTATGTAATGTGTATTAATATATTTATATATATATATTGTAAACTTTGAAAATAAAAGTGTAAAAAAAAATGTGTATAGTTCAATATGAAATTGCCCTAACTAGGATGATGCACAATTATTGATTCTATTATTGTATGTTCAATCGGGCGGGCTCTTTCGTTTTATCAATGATAATTATACATAAGTTTAAATTTAATTTTTATAAATCGCTTTAAGTATCGTGGCCATAGAGGGGTGACGGTGTATTACCCTTCCATGTCGGGAATTATGTCTACATATGTTTGTAAATAGTCAATGCAGCGCCTTACCCATGTTTTGGGTTTAATGATCTTTATGTAAATGCATCGAATAATCGTCAAAAGTTTGAAGATTATAATTAAAAGTGAACGAAATTATTTGATGCTTTACTAAGTTATCGCAAAATTTTATTACTTCAACACGCCAGCATGCTCAAACGTCAAACGCAAATACATAAGCACTTATACAAAAAACAAATTGCAAACGTTTGCAATTAAATTTTAATACAACAACCAATATGGGTATCTAGAATGGACACGACTTCATTTCAAATCGACAAAGTTTTCTTATAAGTCACAACTGATCATGGGACTCTTAAAAATTCCGAGATATGGCTTCGGACACAAAAGTCTTCCGGATGGACGGACTGTCGGGCGGACTGACAGACGGGAAAAGCCAAAACAAGACCACTTCGCCTACGCCGGGTGATAATAAGGTCCATGCAATGGGGTTATATTTAACATATGTAAACAAACATAGTATAACACAAAAATAATGTTATAAAAACCTTTTTTCATATGATATGTGACCGACATTTTATGATCACTAGTGTTGCTGTTAAGTAGCCGGGCAGTGCTCAAGGCAGCATAATATTCGGGGAGATCAGCATATGTTCCGCTATCGATAATGAAAATGATATGTGTAATTAAATAAACGCTGAGTATTGCACACACAATATTAATTTAACTAAAACGTTCTTACACACACACGCATGATGTATTCAGATCACATAGATGGATTACTGTTGGTAGATTCTGGCTATGGCTGTCGTACTATAGACACCTTACCTGGATCCACACTGGCAAGTTAATGATTCGTGTATACAGAAATTAAACGTTAATCAATTAACTTTTATCACATGCTATACATTGTTTTCAATGTAATACAGAAATTACGTATTTTTTATATATTACACATGTGTAATTCAACATTTTTAAGCGTTTTCATTGGCTACAGAATCAATAACTAACCAATAGCATGGCTTCATTTTGGTGAAATGACGTCGTCAACATGAAATGACGTCACGACAGTAAACAACTTTTAGATCTTTCAGCATTTGTTTGGTCAATTAAGATGTATTTTATTTAGTTTTAAAGCATGTGATAAAAAAGATCTGACACTCGTTGTCATATCAAAGGCTCGCTTACTAACAAAATTCCTGAACTCGTTTAATAAAATATGGTATGATATGACAACTTATGTCAGATCCTATATTTATTATTTTACTACCAATATAACATTGAAGGGGATTTTGATACAACAGACATTCGGCTTCTTAAAAAACAATGTGCGTGTATGTGTTATGGATTGAGGATTGACGAGAGGCCAAGTGATACCTGATCACCAAGGCGGGTCGACTAATACACAACGTCAGTATAATACGACAATATGTGTAGTCCCGGGAGACACCGCCATCGGACGACCACCCACAAACTGTTGCCAACCAGAACGCGGAACGCTATATAGAACACTATATAGACTACATCTGTGCATCATACTTTCGATGATATAAATTCATTACATATACTTATACGTATTACCTTTTCATTTTCTTGCTAGTTTAATATTGCCTTTTTTTTCGTTTTGTTTAATTTATTGCATTCATCACTTTTACAATTTAAATATCTATTTGTTTATACACAGTAATTAAAGTATATTGTAAATTAAAAAAAACTACGCCCAATTATAATATTGAATTTTTTTTTTGTAACTACATGTCACTGTGTTCGTCAAAAAGACAACAAC
Source organism: Dreissena rostriformis (assembly GCA_007657795.1). Taxonomy (NCBI): domain Eukaryota; kingdom Metazoa; phylum Mollusca; class Bivalvia; order Myida; family Dreissenidae; genus Dreissena; species Dreissena rostriformis. The sequence continues at coordinate 70,831 of VMBQ01002055.1, read as the reverse complement.
ATGACTATATTGTTATCATACAGCTAATGATCTGATTTTTTTATACGTGCTCTACAGGCGCATATATGACAGCAAACGTATTTGATAATATTATGTTGTATTGGTGTGGAAGATGCATTTTAACGAACACAATATTAAACAAGGGGAACATTATGTTAAATAAGGCCCTCGATGTCTCACCTGTGTTATAGGGCTCGGCAATTTTAGACACTGTTTTCATGGTTTGAACACACTTTGTGAGAGGACCAGTATGCGATGTTAAACACCCAAAAGTTGGTGTATCTCTTTTTTGGACATTTAAAGGTATTGTTATCTTTAACGATGAACGAGTTATATTTTTAAAAAGTTATCAATCTTTACAATACAAGTCAGTGGTTATTCCATGATTATAAACCAAAGATAGCAATCGTATTAGGATTGCTTCATAAATACAGGCACATCATACGTAAGGAACATACATTATTCCATTTGATTGAGTAGTATTAATTATCAAATATGTTTAGCCAATTTGTGGAACAAATATACATAAATGAATATATATTTAATTCATACATTATTCCATTTGATTGAGTAGTAATAATTATCAAATATGTTTAGCCATTTCAATCGTTATCCCCCTTTTCATCGATGCCATTAACCGCTTACAATTTAAAATCAGTATTTCTACTACTTCCCGGATTCTTTCAGTAGTTTTTTTTTAATAAATGTTTATGAATACACTACTGTGTTGTTTTCCGTTTGCAGCGCGGATTCATTTAATTATGCATTTCACTATTGCAGAGGCTGATTCATGTCGTTTTGTCCGATTCGTTTTATCCCATTCTTAATCATGTAATTGTATTATGTGTTTAATTATCTTTCCAAAGACTTTATTATTGTATTCAAATGGTACATGTACCCGTATCCTTATTTATGGATTCGCGTACTTTGCTTTTTTATGGAAGATTTGAAATAAAACAGAACAATAACCTATCATAGTATTCTATATTGTTGTTTTATTGTCTGAACCAAGAGAACGCACGCATATAATTAAAACGTACAATCTGCGATTCACCATTGTGTGCATAGGTTCATCAGGGTCTGTATTCACAAAGCTCCTTAGGATAATCTTAACTTAAGTTGTACTTAAGGGAAAATTACAGATCAAGTTTCTTGTAAGAAATTATGTGTTTTCTGCTTACACAAGGTTAAAATATTACTCAACAGAGTAATATTTACTTCTTTAAAACATACACATGTTAAAATACCTATAAATAACATAGCCAGAGACTTAAGGAATTTCATAAATGTAAGAAATTCTTTAGATTTTCGCTTAGAGGCATTGTGAATACGGGCCCTGGTACGTATTTTCAATGACTAACGGTGTAACGCCTACTGAACAAGATTCATCCGTTAAACAATGAGGTAATAATTGCCGATGGTTTCGATGAACAATCGCTTATTTTCTTCAATGCTATTGAGCAACTTAACTTGTGTAGGTCTGTGTATTTGTTTGAAAGATTATATTCCGGGAGCCATTGGGTCTACAATATGTTCATGTCCCACATGTACTACTAATTGTTTAAAGTGATTAGTAATAGTTCGCAATAAAGACAATCCGTTTAAAACATCGGCATTAAACCTGATGTGAGAGAGGGGTATCGTATAGCTTTGATAGAATGTACAACGCGTCTTAACGGATCGATCCTTTTAACGACTTCGAAAACATAGCAAGGGCATGACCTTCGACAAAACGCGCCAAATTGCAGTTAAGCATGACGTTACATATTACCAACATACTTGGGGCCGCGAAAACTTATCACATACAAATAAACCGCAAATATCAAGGAATAAATTTTAAAATTAAAACACAAAACCCATTAACAAACACGTATGCAATTAAGCAATACTAAATAATGGCTTCTACTTTAAATATAAAGAAGTGAAACTCCTGAAGCTGCAGCAGTATTGCATTTCTATCATACACATCTCCGTGGTCCTTTATTTATGGCAAGGAAGTCCACATTATTTATGATAATGAATTTAAATTTCCATTATCGTATTGTCCCATCAAGCTGACTTTGAGCATGCACAGTATTAAACTTTCCTCGATCGGAAACCGTTCATGCACTTTCGCGTGTTTCCAACACGAGCAGAGATTCGATGTGAATATATGGCTAAGAAAGGCTTCCACGAAAGCTTATATAGATTGGCATATACACGATTCTGTCGTCGGAAAAACTTGTTATGCGTTCCGATCTCTCCATAAAATTACCATATGTTCAGTGATAATCAACCGCTGCAAGCATTCAGCCCGTATGTGTGTTGCAATAACAAACTTTACATGGTCAGCAAAAGTATGTTCCGGCATTGGACCCGACAAGAAATAACCAAGGTCGGGCTGAACGGCAGTTGGTCCCTCTCATTTTATTACTTTGTCTTCTACAAATGTCCTGTAGAAATTTACGCATATTAAGATATGTAGGTTTTGCGACGCGGTGCATATACTTGTTGCTGTGAGGATTTCTGATTTGCTAAATTTACATCTTTACTGAAATGCATTTCATATTTATGGTTGAAGAGGGCAGATGCTTAAGGTTCTTACTCACCTTTTGTCGACAAGTAAAATGCGTCATGGCCATCTTGCTGGAAATGTAACAAGTTCCTCTCAAATGAATTAACGCTGTGCGCTCTCATCGCATTATATGTTCTCATTGTCACCGTGTGTATAAGACTGGACTAATCCATATCTGACTTCAGCAGCACTGGTGTTGGTTGACAATAAAAAAAGTTTGAATAATGGTCTGGTTATTTGACATAGCATTCAATATTTTAAACTTCATCTTTATCACATATACTTGAAAAGTGCTTTATTCTACAATCAATGCATCTCTTGTTTCCTTTACTCGTCGAAACTATGATATTTTCAGAACAATTAAAACATAGTTGTAGTTTTGTCAGAATTTCAAAACGAGCTGAACGGTTTTAAAATGCCCCACATTCGCTTGAAAAATGACGTTCGTCACAAAACATAAACAACTGTCACCACCGTTCGAGAATAAGCTGTTCTGGTTCGGGAGAGAAATCACAACAAATGATGTAGTTTGTAAAGCGTCCGAACATGTTGTCGTCGACGAAAGACCGGCCCCAAATATGTTGATTGAGTGAAAGATTGTGGCCCAATGTTTCTGAAGTGAACAGATTACGTCGCTGCGTTGCCTCTCTAGTTGCAAACGGATTGGCAATTTCTCGAATACAACGGGAACAAGTGAACTTCTTAATGATTCTTTATAGTATTGACCAAGAGATTCCAACCCAATATGTAGCTCTAAAATTTGTCATAAACTATCCGCAAGCCGTGAATATTCAACGTATCGATAATTAAATGCATAAACGCATGAATGATTTATGTGACTAACCAAAGTTGTCTTTCAACAGCTGCATATTGTTGTAATAGTTGGGATAGGTGAGCGAACATCCCTATTTTGTTCTAGCCGCATCTCATTCAATCTGTTACTCTTAGAATATAAATTTCTGTACGTTGGTGAGACACGTCTTCTGATGAATGGTAGTTTCAAAAGAAAACCAAATTGTCTCTGCCATTTCGGTTTAGTTAAATTGAGCGTAGGCAGGCGGCGAAACTAACGAAACGCTTAAAGTAAAAGTTGGTTCGATATCAACATGTAAATTAGATGACTTTTCAGACATGTGGGTATCTTGTGAATTACAAATTGCTAAGGACTCAAACATAGTTTTGTTTGCTTTTTGTTATTCTCTAGAAGTTCTGAAGTATATTTCAAGGTGTAACGTGTATTCGTCGGATTAAAGCAAATCATATTCAACTGCATCAACATCTCAAAGGTTTATTTTCATTTAGTGATTCTACAGCGATCACCCTGCTTTTTTTATTCAGAATATCGTGTTGAATTCTAGCATTCGCGGATTTAAATTAGCTTCTTCAAGTTTCTCTGAAAAACGCTCGATTATGTTCTTATTGACTTTCTTCTGTATGTCTTACTTGTGTAAATCCATTGTCTCATTTGGACACAAAGTTCGACGTTAACGCAGCAAATGTCAGCAAAGCATGATATTCTTATTCTCTACACTTAAATTCATGTGTCGCTTTGGCTCAACAGCATAACCTAGCATTCGTTAACTTCTTTAGCATAAATGAAACACTTTGATTGTTTCGTATATTTGTAAAGAGTTTGCACAAGTACAATGGGGCCGTGCTATAATAATTAAGGATATAGGCTTCAATAGATTTTAATCGCTACAAGTGCGGAAACGAATACTATTAATCATGACAGTATTTTAATATATGTTTGCATTACAGTCAGTGCCATGTTAATATCGGCGAGCTATATTTTGTTATCACATGCTATACCTTGTTTTCAATATAATACAGACATCACGTATTTTTTTATATTACACATGCGTAATACAACATTTTTAAGCGTTTTCATTGGCTACAAAATCAATAACTAACCAATCGCATTGCTTTATTTTGGTGAAATGACGTCGTCAACATGAAATATCGTCACGATAGTAAACAACTTTTAGATCTATCAGCATTTGTTTGGTCAATTAGGATGTATTTTATTAAGTTCAAAAGCATGTGATAAAAAAGATCTGACACTCGTTGTCATATCATACCATATTTTATTAAACTCGTCCAGGAAATTCGTTAGTAAGCTCGCCAAAGGCTCGCTTACTAACACAATTGCTGAACTCGTTAAATAAAATATGGTATGATATGACAACTCATGTCAGATCCTATATATCTAAAATAGTGTTGTAATCGACATTTTCCATTAACGTCGATGCAATGCTTAGTTCGAGAAGTCTTCCAATATAGTGAGGGCCAAATAGTACATATGGGTTCCGATGGTCACATAATCAATTATCTTTGCCCATTTAAAAGATATCTGAAATATTAATCATGTGTGTTTGTGATATATAGAATAGCTCTATAATTACACATCTAATTACGGCTTCGCCCTCAGTCACATGCATATGTTGATGTTATTGCAACTGCTGGAAGTGCGTTTACAATGAAGTAGAATTTTTTTAGGAAAGTATTGTTACGTGTTTTATTTATTGTTAGCCAACTGGTTTATGCGCAAAGTATGTTAAATTGTTTTATTTTCTGATGGCACCTATGGGCAATTATTCCGAAATGAGCATATTGAAATTGCTGGCCCGAGTGTATGCATTTCTCGAATGATATTCAACAATTATAGATTTTAAAAATACAGATTTTTCAAAATTTACATATTGCAGTCAAAATGTGTTATATTCAACATTTTGACCTGATTTCTGAACTTCCGTTGTATATATTCGAGGTGTACAATACAGTTATTTGAATGATGACATACTCAGGTGTTTACACAAGGCAGTTCAAATATGTTGACGTATTGAATTTAAAGAACATACAAACATCATATTTAAATTGATCATACTGCAGTAAATAAGAAGACGCGCTGTTTTAATATATTGATACAAAATCGCAGTACAAGTATAAGGAAAATTTTGCCGATCAAGAGAGCTTTTTAGATCGCGATTCAACAATTTCATATTTATTGATGGCGTTATTGTATATGAATTAAAGTAGTGATAATGGACTATTCGCATGTGCTATTTGACGCGCTCAAACGTCATTACAGGCAATAGACGAATTAGTGACAAAGCGGTCCAAACTCATCAATATTGCCTCATATTCGTTTCCAAATCAGAAACAAAGCTGAAGTGCCCTTTTGTTGCCAATATTTGGACCACTATCCGCGTGATGTGAACAAGCTATGATTAGGTCATATTGTAAGCTAATTAAAATATTATTGACAGATAAGGAAACGTAAATTCGGAAGCACTACGCGGTTAAACATTTTTAGTGAATCTACAAATAATATGTACATATGTGATCTGGTAGGTAAACGTTTTATTATTCTTTCTATACAGCTCTCCATTTCCGTTTTCATTAGGGTTGCTTTTAAATTCACGTTCTTTGAACAATTCGAACAGAAAATGTATATGTAACGGTTTTTCGCTACGACTTATGTCCTTGCATTTAAAATGTGACGTGGTTAATTTATTAATATTTTGTTTAGTTTTAGAGTGGTTTAAAGCACACATTAGTGTGATGTCTAATATATTTATTTTTCATAAACTTTGCATGTGTTGTAACGTTTTTTGCACAAGTTGCTCGTAAAGTTTGTAGATTATAATTGCTTTGTAGTTGATTAACTTCCTTTTTTAAACTCAGTTATGAATAGTTTCTATTTTATATGGTAAATTTAACATTTGTTCGTTATAGATACGTATTCATTTATGTATTGATATTATTTGGAATTATGTATTTTGTTATATTGATAAGTTACACAATTTTCGACATAAACCCGTTTGTGTTGTTTTTTAATAGATTTCATGAGAACGCCATAAGTATTTGCATGTTATTGTTACTTCTATCGTTTACCAATGTATGTTCGCATTATGTCATCAAATGTTACAGCATCTCCGTTTATGAGAGTCACAGTACTTTGAAAGGCATAGAAAATATCCTGCTTCAAAGAATTTTTATTGTTTAATCGAAAGTTGGAAGACATATATTTTTGGAAACAAGTTGTCTCTGCTAATCATACTGCCATCGTATGCATTGTATACTTATACACTTACTTATCAACGGATTTGATATCATGCATTTGTTCCTATTGGGTAGTGTACACTGTCGTGGATAGGCAAAACTTACAGAGATATTCAATGGAAATGCGCGACCTTCAGAGACGGTTGTCTTGCTAACAACAATCTTGCAGTGGCCACGATCTAGGTCAAGAACCCAACGCCATAGAAACGATATAAAGTGGTACTTAATGCACACCTGTTCATTCATTCAAAGTTTAGGCACCAGTGCATTTATGAAAGTGAAAAGGGTTTTATTAAGTTTCCTTTGCTTTCTTCTATGACAAATCGCCAATAGTTTGAAATCGTGATACAATTCTTAAAATGTATTGCAAGCACGAACTCTGTGTTAGACAGTCTGCCATCAAATAAAACTTATTATTCGTTTAAGTATAAGTATATTTATTTTAATCTAACAATAGGATATATATTTTCCTTTTTTTCAACATTCCGGTTTATAAGTAAACATATATGTGTAAGATTGTACCGTGTTACATTTAAAGTTGCATACATTTGTTATATTTTGTAACGCATGTTCAATGATCTTATACCCCAGTGACACTCATTCTAGTTGAATAGTTTAAACTATAATTATATATTGTTTAATCCTCTTACCCCAATGTCTTAATGTATTACTCGCTGTTTTCATCCCAAATTGTTGTCCAGCCTAGCCTGGCCACATAATAAGTATTGCTGATCAGTTAAATTTAATTTCCAGTCAATAAAATTATATATACAGGCTAGAATCAATTGTGTGCATTTATTTCCATTGTTAACCATTGTTTGTATTTACTTCCGTTGGTGAGGCAGGTTTTCGTTTGTTAAAGTATAACGTTTTCCATCAGTAATTTATAACAGCATCCATGCATATCAATTAAGAATGATACTTTTAACATTTTTGGTAAATATTAACACTTAAAACGTTTGTAATCCACCGATTTCTCCATTTAAAGTTTAGCACATGTCGTTGTGGAAGTATTGGCAGCCATCTTGATTTTTACTGTACCCGTTGCCGGGTTACATTCAGCCAAGCTGCAGGCTACATAGTCGTAACGTTATTCTATTGTTTATTTTAAGTATTTAAAGCAAAATGGTCCACTTTGAAATGGAAGGAAACGGCTATTTGAGGTTTTTATATTGCTTAATGATATTGTTGTTGTTTACATGGTATTGTGTTAAGTAATCTTGCCAAGAACTTGGTATTTTTTTAACATAACATTCAAGCACCTGTTCTGGCGCATTTGTATTGTCCTCGGCACATTATTTATTGCGCCCGGCACAATAGTTATTGCGCCTGGTGCAATATTCGTTGTGCCAGGCACACTGTGCCGTGCGCTCGGCACAGGGCGCACTGCGCCGTGTGCTCGGCACAGGGTGCAATGTGCCATTCAAAGTACTATATAAGGCTAGGATATTCTGATGAAAAAATGTAACATCTATTAGTAACATCTTCTACACATCCTTTGTTAAATGTTTGAAGTAAGATAAACGTTGAAATAAAAATACATGTAACCTTATGTGAAAATGGCAAACACACATATGTATTAGATTCTCTATTTATTAAGAGATTGATATTATTCTTCAGTAACATTTCTTGCTTGAAAATAAACGATTATTTGAAAAGTTATTCGCTTTGGTTTGCTAAACTTGTAATCTTGTCTGATCACGCGGGATCAGGACCTAACAATACTTTCTATATTTAACACGGTTTTAGTTGACAAAATTACTGTTTCTCCTATTATACATGTAGAATAAAGAATAATTAAAAGCATAAAATAAAAAGATTGAGTGTTTGCTATCGCAATAATACAGATAAATATTTCTCATTAATAAATTGTACAGGGTTTGTATCGCGCAGGCGCTAGTGCAAGTATTTGTTTTCTCACTTTACTGAAAATCATTGTACGGTATAATGGCTTTCAATATCAAAAGTTTCTCGTTTCGGTTAACAATGATAATACGTGCCCGTATGTGAATCTATATTGTTTATTCAATAAAAGTAGTGCTATGATATTTGATGTGATAAGCAGATTTGAGTCGTGCGACTTTAACCGCAAAAAAAGTACCATGCTGAACGTGTTGGGACTTATAGTATTCCTAATATACGCTTGTTTTACAACGAGGGCAATATGTAAGTTCATATTGAGCTTTTCATTGAATCACTTTGCTTCATTAGTTTCGGTAATGTGTCCTTAATCTTCATACACAGTGATATTTATAGGTTATGCAAGCTCAATTTAAAATCATAGTTTTGAAATGAATTCCCTGATCACGGGATGATAACGAATGTAGTGTACGCGAACATCGTGTGCATACTATAATTTTATAATCGTTGTGATAAACAGTTCAAAATCACATGTACGTATATTACACGTGTTATTTTTACAGATTTGTTTGCTCAATTTTATGTCCATGTTATTAATATTGTTTGGACAGTATATATGCACTCGAACCGAAACGCAACAGTACGGAAGTTTCAGCAAGACATTGTCAGAATTGCGTTTGCGAAACACATTATAATAATTGATCAAGAGCAACTCCCATCATTTTTATATGCATATTTACAAACGATATTTTGTGTATTTTAGCGAAATTATATATCTTTAAATGTGCATTTTAAGTATGGGATTTAAAGTCCAACGTAGTTGTATTGCTGTCTTAGTATTTACAATCATAAAATGTAAGTGTTATATGTCAATTATTTTTAGTGTACGCTTTGTTATTTGTTTGAATTGAGATATTTGACATGACGTAAACACAAGCTATGTTATATATGTATGCTTAATGTTGTGATAATTTATTTTCATGTACTGCAATTAGTCACTTGCCTTAAATAAAATATCAAAAGATGATTACAATAATTTCACACATACGTTTCGTGCGTTAAATTGTTTATGTATTTGTTGCATTTGTGCTTGTTGAGTAATAAAGTACATTCACACAAAAAACTACTCAACAAATAACTACTAGTCTGTTTCGTTAATGTATGCTAAATTTTGCTACTACTGCTCCTGTTACTGTTGCGACTGCGACTCCTACTTCTACTACTTTTAAACGGATGGAACCAAACATGAATTTCTAACAAAAGCTTACTATTCTTAAAACTGCAATTAATTCTTCTACTTCTACCAACAATAATCTTCTAAAATTTGGTATCCTTTGTTTCTTTCACAGCCATGCAACCACTCAATATCAGTGTTGTTGTTTTGTCGCCAAGTCTAGTAGAAGTAACATGCATCGGAATTGGTTACCCTGCCAATGTGATCATTTTTTTTCTAAAAAGAGGGTGCAGATGACTCATTTTGATTATGTCGTCTCCGTTAAGAACGATAAATCTCAGTGTGAGATTAAAAATCAAATATTCGATGTCAAAGTTATGTGTAAATGCGACGAAACAACACAAGTGACCTGCAATTTAACTGAATATAAAGAGATAAACACAGTAGATCGATGCAGGTGTATGATGGTCATGGACAATGGATCAACAATTGAAAGTCAAACTGAAAGCGTTACATATGATGGTGTGTTTTTTTTTTGTTTTTTTTTTGCCAAACANAATGGCATACCGGGTAAACATACGCGTCATCTTCATACAAAAGTAAAGAAAGAAAATTACGCTTTTGTCGATTTTTTGCTAAAAACCTCACTTAAAAACAATTTACCTCTTTATACGCATGCCTCCGTATCCGAACTACAAGATAAGAAGCTTAAAACTATGATTTTAAATCATAAAAGTTAACAACCACAATCCGTCCCCTTACCGACAATCCTTGATCCACTGTTCTTGAGAAAGAATCATCGTTGAATAACAATTGCGAGATTGTCGGAAATCTGAGATATATAGACATGTAATTAAAGATGTTTCGAGTACATGAAAACAGTATAAGTATTTTAAGTGTGCCTAGTGTGAGTTCGTCGTACGCAATTGCAACTATCTAGTGTATGGTATGTTAAGGCCTTACCAAATCCTCTTTTATTTAAAACAAACAACTCAAATACGTTATTCTTAAGATTTCGTTCAAGCAGGCGGATCATGATTAATTGAACAACACTGCTAACACTTAGGATTGAATAGAAATATCGTAATCACAACGTCTAAGTTGAATAGAGATGCTTTTCCATGACACTCCTTTTGACGCTTGACAGGAAAGTCGGTTACGATATTAAAAAGGAATTTAAAAAACTATTGTGTACATGCATATCCAAATAAGATAAACACACACGCATCACCACATGTATCTGTAAAACGATAATGCAAATCTCCGTAAGTGTGTGTGGAAACGGCATTTTCTTTAGAGATTCGGATAAGTTTTCAAATTTTTTGCTATGCATCCTTTGCTCAACTAGAAGCAATTTTGTATTAGTATATCCATTTAAATGCAAGTGAAGTGAGTTATATTGAGAATGTCTTTTTTATGTACTATAATTGGAAATGACTGTCAACATGCCGAAGTACGATGGGATGTGAAATAAAATTCTTGTTTCAGTCATAACTATTGGATCGTCTCAGCATCTTAAGCTAGGATTGTTTATCGTGAAATGCGCTCTCCTGTCTACGTCTGTTTCAGCTACGCTAGGCACAATGGCTTTATGTTCTGTTGTGATCAGTAGGTCGATTTGTGAATGTGTATTTATATAGGCGTTGGTTTACTTGTTGAAATATTATTATTATTCGTATTATTAGATTATTATTATAAGTAGTAGTAGTAGTAGTACTACTAAGATGATTACATTATTTCCTCACATATGTTTCATTACATTAATCTGTATTTGCTGTAGTTGTGCTTGTTGAGTAATAAAGTACATTCACAACAAAAACTACTAAACAAATAATTGTAGTAAAGTTGTAAACATTGTGTACTTGTAAACACGGTGTTTTTAGCTAGTCTTAGCAATTGCATTCTGGTATTTTACTTTCAGTGGCAAGGCGACCATATATTAAAGGCAACGTTTTGACTTTGACAACAGTACAGATATCTGGCGAGTATAATGGTACATCCCACGGGTTAATTGATATTTATCAAATGCATGGTAAAAATATAAACCTAATAGTGAGTATTGCAGACACTACTGGGAAGTGCAATGCAAAATGGAATAAGCAGTCGGTAACAATTAAGTGTGCTTGTTTAGAAAAAAGTCATGTGCTGTGCAATATTTCTGATTATTCAAGATCGACTGCAGGGAAAACATGGCAATGTGCATTATTCAAAGACACAAATATTATGTTTAGCAACCTAGCAGATGCGTTGATTAACGGTATGTTTTGCCTTTGTTGTTGTTTAAAAAAAATGATTGTAAACATATAGCTTTGTAAAGTTTTCTTATGAACAATAAGAAATAATAACCGAATCTCTATGAATGTTTGTGTATATAATTTGTTCATACATATTAAACAAAACACTATGTAGACAAATATATATATATATATTCAAAACAATAATGGATATAGATTTTATCTCCAGTTATCAGCACTCAAGCAACAAAACAGTAGCCAATCGAGCATTCAATCAGCATTAATGTCGTTGCAGAAAACACAACTCATACATGGTTTTAAATCAATTTCATTGCATATGGTATTTGCCAGGGTCGTTGACAGGTGTTCATGGTATGACCAGTACTAGTCTTATTTTTATGGAATTATTATAATTTAGCTTATCGATGCACAACATGACTAGCTTGTGAGATCGCCTTTTGATCGGTGCCTAAAGTGGGTGGTATAAGCCCCCATGTTATTTTAATGTTCCGCTTTGTAAACACATGAACAAATATAAAAAAGACAACACTCTTAAGTTAACATGTTGTCCAATCAACAGGACACTTAGAACAGATCATATGATATATCGGTTTTCAAACGGTTTAGCTTCTGTTTTGATATTTTGTTTCGAGAAATAACGCCTAAAATATCATTTAGAATGCTATTTTTGTTTTCAGCATGGTCTTACCTATTATTATCAGGAATAAAACCCTATAATACAAAATCAAAGGCCTTAACAATAACAAAAACTGTTTGTGCAGTACCAATGAATTGTTCATATAATAATATTATAAACGTGTATATATTATCTTACGTAAGTCTCATGACAAAGCCGTGGTAGTAGTAATGTCTTTTGTGCAAAATACATGTTTTGACTGTATAGACAGAGTTTCAAGTTTGATATACGTTTTCAAAGCGTTAATGGTATACAATGAAACAATCCGAAATGTATAATATTGTAAACAGTCATGTTATTACGATAAAATGTATATAATCCCGCGCATTTAATTATTTACCGTCAAGTGCGGGTAAGAAAGTTATTAATGTGTTATCAATAATTACATAATATGTCCGTGTATAACGTATATAACGTCATTTGTTCAAAGTAATAGCTTACACAGTGTGATGTATACAAATGCTTGACAACAGAATAAAATTGATATTATTTTAGAGGTCAGCACGTGTACAACGCCGACAGTTCAAGATCTCACCACCGTTGAAGGTATGGTATGTTTTGTATTTTTTAACAATAACTCAATGGAATTTACGGGGACACACAGTCTATTGGCATAAGTTATATTTATGTGCATGACTATTATTTTCTCTTTTTAAATATGTACACAGTCTACACAGACAAATATGGCTGAAACACTTTTGCGTAATATATAATGTTCTTTTGTATCTTTCTAAATCAATGGCGCGTTCTAACAGGTTTTTAGCCGTCAAATGGCCTTGTGTACTTTTCATAAACCGTGTGCCAAATGCGACATCACGGGTTATCACGAAGTCAAATAAAAACATTTTATTGTAATGTCGTGACTTAATTGCATGCGTTTCGTGTTAATTCTACTCGTTTTACTTTGGCACATTTTCGAGCTGAAACAGATTATACGTATTTGTTTGACGCTTCACTACTTGAAAGTCACTTTCATGATACTTATTAGAATGTAAAATGTTTAAAGTTTATATTTGTTTTGTACTTCTTCGCGTCTACCTATAGACAACGCTATATGTTCTTATGCGACTATTTCCTGCCTTGTTTTCATACTTGCAAATTCACCGGCAAAAAAATAGTCTATTTTGCTCGAAATGAACTATTGTTTTGAATTTCAAACACCAGCGCGTACATTGTGTGGTCAATTTACATGCGTTATGAACAAATATACAAGTAAACATAATTATAATTTATATAACATATGTCGTTTAATCGTTACTACTGCAGGGACAACAGATGGATCTACGACAGGATCTAGCACAATTAATGTGAACGACACTCAAAATTCGGATAGCAATGAATCTGACAAAATGAATTTTATAAGTGAGTAAAAAATATAATTATGCAATTTAGTTGTAATTTATGTATTCAGTATGAAAACACTGTAAAGCACATTAACTCTTTAAGAAATTTGTTTAATTACTTAAACGAAATGTGTTATCTTTCGGTTAAATATCTTATTATATATCATTTCAAGCACTGTCAATTAGAGACTTCATAATCATCATTGCGGTTGCTGGTTTAGCAATTGTGTCCCCCTGTGCATACTGGACAATTAAAATGCGCTCAAAAGGTAGGTAGCATGTGACATACGTACATAAGTTGGACGAAATCGAAACTATCTTAATCACTAGGCCTCCAGAATATGGAATACCGACATATAAAATACCGAAAGCATATAACAAAACAATATTGTTCTGTATAAACGTTTAAAACTTTTGTTCTAATGTTCGATATACAAGTGTGAGTCATATTATTGTATAATATATTAAACGATCAGAAAAGCAATTGTGTTAAACACTTGCAACATAGCATCATTTGATTGTTAAAATCTATACTGCAAATGGTATTATCTGGAGCGTCATAAAATGCAATAGATCGAAAACATTATTTACCAAGTTGTATTGGTTGTATTGTTTTGTTTAAAGTGTGTATGCATCAATTTACACTCTTAGTTAATGTATATTAATAGTCATATGACATGATATATAAATAACAATCATGTATACCGGTAAGTAAAATACGAAATCAGAACAAATGAAAAGTAAAAATGAACATTAACAATCAAATGCAATACCAGTGGCAATTTACCACCGATAAATTATTTATAGTTTTGCATACATGCTTTTCTGATTTAACGCAATAAACACAATATGATATATTGTGCCACATTTTACAGCAAATCGCTATATTATTACATCAAATTCATTCACGTAGTGACAACTTATCTGCGTGTTTGATGTTGCAATCAAATCCCTCGTTATCACAATCACTATAGTCTATATAAAAAAATAATGTTTTCGCGACTACTAAACAGATGGGTATCGCTTCTTCTAAGTTAATTATACATCAAAATATCATTATAATGTAGTACAATTTTAATTTTATTATTATATTATGTTAAATTTCAGTTGTCAATTTCCCAGATGAGTCATCTCCAGCGATGACAAGGAGCAATATGCAGATAAATCCTAATGTGAAGATCGACGCGCACTACAATGAAATTGCGGACAAACCAAGCGTCTTTATTGATGACGCTTCGGCAGCATCTAACACACGGACAGTAGCTCGCAACAACCAAGGGAATACTATAGCGACAATAGACCAGTTTGCTGATATTACACGGGCACCATCTACGGAAATGGGAAATACCCCCTTTATAACAACACCATCAGAAATGACTCACTATGAAAATATACACCCAATGTCATCGACTGATATCATTAATAGTTCACAAAGGTCTACAGCTACATGTTCAGACCACAAAGCCATTGTCTCCCAAATACCTGGACTAGAAATGGGCAATATTTTTAAGATGGTAGGCGGAATTAGAACCAATGACAACACAATCGTCAGAAAAGCCCAAAAGCCGAATGTATTTATGGCATTAGCTGAGATCAACAGCTATGGCGGTAAGCCAGCACCTTCGTGTAAATCTTGAGCATTCTTGTACACTATGAACTATTTCAATTATCTACGCTACATGTTAAAAAGTGAAGCTACAAATAAAATTACTTGGCAACGCATTTCAGCTTTATTTTTCTTCTTACTGTGATATTAATTTCAGAAAAAAAATCAAGCATATTAGTAATACTATTACGATATTGCGAATATGTGCCAATTTGTGGTTCCAGATGATGCCCTAGCTGAAGGAAGAGGAAGCCAAGGGATCGAACCTCGTCAAAGGTTACAATTTAAGCAACAATTGTATTGTTGAATGTGATACAATTATAGGGATTATATTTCAGTGCATTTGAATATATTAAAATAGGTACCTAATCTTAGGTCCCTTTTATAAGGTTAAACTTTACCTTTACGTCAGTGACTGTCTTATGAAAGCAATGTAAAACTATCATTGAACCGTTCGTCAAATAAAAGCAGGCAGGGTGAACCTTAGTTTCTGATGTATCATTGGTGTTTAGATTTATTTAATTACAAATACAAAGATTATATTCTCCTCTTCTATAATATACATACACTAAACTTTATGTTGTCTTTACATAATGTACTGTTTCATAACAAAATAAAACCTACTCAATGCTTAAACGACATTAGCCTTCCCCGAACCTGAACGCAATATATTTGAAAATGTCCTTAAATTAAAACATGATTTAAACGTAATATTTGGCATGATCATTTGTTTTTCAATGTTCTAGGACGGATGTGGAAGGCGGTCGTTACGAAGTTCTACAACAAACTGGGCGTAATGAACAATCGCAATACAGCACACTTGTTTAAAGCCATGAATTAGATTGTTATATTCCGCTTATTTTATTCACTTCCATTAAACCTAAACAACAATATTAATTAGTTGTTATTTAATACTGAGATAAATTATACATTTTATTAAACATTTTGGGTTTCAGACTGACCGGTCGGACGGAACTCCCATTCGAAGTTAATAATATGAATATAATAATCAAAGGTATTACATACAAACAGTTGTTTTCGTTCGGGGTATTACCGTGAAATATACGAACTTACCCCGAAAAAGGAGCAAATATGCTCGTTATACAAGTTTGTTCTGTTACATAAGGAAGCTGTATTATTAAGTGCATACGATTGTTTCAAACATATCAAATACGCTAAAAATTTGTATTTTATCTAACGTAGCACAATAATTTTGCATACAATATTTGAGCATGTGCTATTTGTAGTTAATGATTGATAAACATTAATATAGTTTTAAACATTAGTGTTTAACATTGTAAAAACCATACACAAACGACACGCATTTATCGAAATAATAAGTACATTATACCAGGGATGTATAATACATCCCTGATATGATTGAAAAATACAGTGAAGCAATAAATAGAGATGAAACGGCAAACAAAATCTACAACGATGATGATGAGCAACCAACAGAGCATCACGGTTCGTAAAGTTAATATTATTTCTAAATAAAATGTCGTCAAATATTTTATCCTCATGAATTTGGATATGAAGCAGTAATAATAACTTCTGGGGACAATAAGTTCAGCATTTTCAATTATCGATCAGCTTTATACCATGTGCATTTTTGCCAAGTGCATTTCACAGAATTCTCTAATGACTTTCTCCTTATTATGTAATCATTGACGGCTATTTTCAGTGTTTCGTTCTATTTCATAGATTTCACAGTATAATATGTGTAACAATTCAATTATCTCTGGAGACGAACGCAATTCGTCCTTATGACGAAAATATGTTTACCTATAGGCAGATGCATACTGATGGAGATTAAGCACATATTCATTCCAAATAACTCAATCTTAAACGAGTAACTAAGTTCACAAATACCAAGAAGCACGTAATATGTTATCTTTATATTTGCGTACTTTTCTGTGTCACCACAGGACTACAACTGTTACCGTTGTTGTTGTGTTCAAATATACACTAGAAGTGACCGCACCATTTGTCCTCTTTTTTTAAACTTATTTTAGTCAACATGTTGACAAATTTATAAGCTTATACATTCAGCACATGACAGTAACTGTGTATATCTCAATTGTAAAACAAAATGGAGTGGAAACCCCAATCAGCGTTAAGGATAAGTGTGTGTTCGTTTTAAGGGCGAATATGCTCTACACATTGGCGAAGTCAGTGAATTTATATATAATCCACTATTTTGTAATAAAAATAAGTTGGGAACCAAACAGTTATTTCGAAAATAGAGTCATAAGATATGATACTAAAAGCCTGCATCAGCTGAGTCCCGGCATTGAACAAAGAGTACCGGTATGTTATTATAGAAGTGTATCGTCAACCTGTTCGACTCAAGGGCGAGTTACCATGTGATCTTGTTTTATCTTTTATTCCAATCATACATTAACAATGGGAAGGAATTCAGCTCAGTATTGTCTAAAATCTCATAAAATGCTTGATGTAATGTGCTACTCTGATACCAATCTAGTAAATACAAATTCAGGTAACTTATGTTTTATTCAAAAACCAAAACCTGCCAAACCATGCACCCATTTTACAGCATGTACATACTGTTAATTGAAGCATCAGTCGGTAAATATAAATTCCTTCAGTTGAATATGGTGTGTGGCCAAACACACTTAGATGTTCACTTACTTACGCAAAAGGCTAGGAATAAATATAACTGTTTCATTTACGTGTGTGTGGCGTGGTCAGTTTAAAACCCAGAGTGTAATTTGAACAATCTATGTAGAGGATCACAATCCCATGTCACATACCAAAAATAAATTGAATTTTTACAATTTAAACCAATTTAAACCATTTCATTCACCCTCGCACCCCCAAACAGGGCATATTTTGTCCCCAATGGCCTGAACTAAAACAAAAGAGCATAAAGGCCTAATTTCGCTCCTCCGAGAAATGTAGAAACTTCACGGTTATGTTTGAATTATAACTGTGGCTTTTATCTAGGTGTTATACTCTGTATGACGCAAATTTGATATGGTCTGAGACATTATTAGACCAAAGTTAAGTTTTATTAATGAAAAATATATATGAACATGGCCAATTTTGACCCCAGAGGTTTTAATTGGAAAAAAAGCTTAATATAGGCCCACCATATGATGTCGCACAGCAAGTTTAAAACACCACACAATTCCAGTTAAAGGAGAATAATATGTGTACATGTATATACTGGGTAAGTCTACATAAAGCATGTGACCCATGGGGCGTATTTACTTTTGAACTCCTGGTCTTTATTTCAACAAACTTGAAAAAGGACCGCCATATGAAACTATGATGTTACACACAAACTATTAAACACCTGACCTGTGTGGGTTCAGAGAATAGGTTTTATGTTATTTTCTATATAAGTGTATATAAATCGTGTGACCCCTGGGCGCGACCAGTTTTGCCCTTAGAAGCATAATTTTAACAAACTAAGTAGAGGACCACTAGACGATAATACACAACAAATATTAAATCCCTGACCCTTGCGGTTTTATATAAAAATAAATATCGTTTGGGACTTCAGCTGCGAAAAAAATATCGACAATGACCCTGTACGAGTATCTACATTTTGACCATATAGTGATTGTTTTAAAAAGGCAAAAAGATTATTAATACGAAACAAAAGTTATCAACAGTTTTTCTCTAAACATGTGTGCTCATTGTTATTAACATTTCTAATATGAATTCATAATTTTAAATTTAAATTGTTGCTAAAGTATTTTACGACATCATTGTTTATATGCCGTAAAACGTCTGAAGCAAATTTCAACAAAATGAGTGAACAAAAGCGTATAAATTCGGTTTGATTTTACACGTTTTTGTTTCACTTTTATCATATTTCATTTAAAACCACTATTCATCAGTTAGTCCGTACTATTCAGTATCAAACAATTATTTAATAAAAAGAAAAAGTCCGTGTACATGGCTCGTTCTCAGTCACATTGAAATAAGCAATTTTGCGAATCAAACGTATTCTAATTCTTCTTCTTCCCAGTGCAGGGCTCATCTGGAGCATCGACGCACTTTGAATATACAAGGATTCCTTAGTGTGTGGGTAGAAACAGTACAATATGTCTTTGGGGATATCTGAAGAACACTATCACAGTGGGGATCAAACCCGCGACCTCCCAATTGCTAGGCAGACTGCACAGGCTAATCTGGGACTTTACGTGCATGCATTAAACCCCCTTTTCACAGAGTGAGGCTTATATATACTTTACATATACAGGGTCGCAGTATCCCATTAGCGGGTACCAGACAGAAGTCGGCCAATACTGAGAAAGAGGAGAGGACGGGATCAAGAAACCTGGCAAGCCGCGAAGAAGAGTATATGTATGTACTGTACACAGCTTTTTTCGCCATTTGAGGATGTGGCTCTTAGCCTTCATTAAGTGGTGGAAATCATTATTTATGGTATTTTAGGGAAAAAATTCAAGAAGGGAAATGAAAAATGCTGTGTTAGGATCAGTTCAAGGTGAAACCTGCATGATTTTAAAGAATAACCATTATTCTGAAGTGACAGGGCCTTATTTAGTCAACACGATCTATATTGAAAGGAAAAAAACCCTGACAAACAACAAGGGACATATAAGTAAATTGTAATGCAGCACATCAAGGAGGGCTATGAACATTTTAACCATTGCTCCCAATTTCTAGATTGACACCATATCTTCTACAGCACTGTGACCACCTTTCAGGTGCAACTATTGTATCCGCTAACATTTCTATGTATACGATAGTTTCCTGCTCAACCCTGGAAACATACTTTGTTATAAACTTTTGTTTCATGTCTACTTTAAGGAAGCTTAATGCAGAATTAGAAGCAAAAACAGCAAACCTAGTCAGAGAAGCAGAAGATGTATTGGTAAGAATAAGATTAGCTTAACACATTCGTTATCATTCATTATACACTGTAAATCCATTATAACACGATCCGTTATAACGCTGTATCCAGTATAACGCGGGGGGTGCTTGGATCCCGTTTTTTCTCCAACCTTCCATGTTATGCAACAACTTCGTGTATTCTCAGAAAACTTCAAAGATGGCGGCGCTCACAGCTTGATTGCTGTATTCAACAGTCCGTTTTACCGATTTTAATCCCTTAGAGATTAAACGACACTCGGCAGGCAATTGGTGTTAATCTGATGTGTAATGTCAATAAAGGTTAAAAAACTAGCGTGTCAGTGTTTATTGTTCTGTATCAGGGTGGTTCAATGCGCTATAAATGCGGTATAATTACGGTACCCGCATAATTGTCAAATTAAAATTAATTAAAAGTTAATGTGTATAAACTATATCTGTGTTATCGTTTAATATATGCTATACATGCTTATTATAAAAAAGATCTTTCTGTATGTTTAATCTTTCGTTACGTGTGAGAGAAATTAATTTAATAATCCAGACGATTTATTAACATGCAAACGCCGAGTAATTGTTAACAGAAATTCACTTTCATTTTTGCCCGGTTTCAGAAAGTCCCTGTGAAGCACGTTTTTTACATGACTGTGTAAGACGCAATAAAACATTTCTTTGTCAGGTATTGCATTTAATCTAATTTTAAATTCTCTGTCCATTGGTCAGAACCGTACCTAATGAATGCTCTATCCCATAATGCACTGTACTCTTTACATTTCTGAAATAATGCGTAGGCATATGCTCGTGTTTACGGATTTATTTAAACACATTAATCGTCATAACATGTCAGGATCATTTGTGGCATGGCAATAAGCAGGGACCATTACCATACCTGTACCAATAAATGCGCTCAGAACTTATAACGCGGATCCGTTTATAACGCGGTCGCGTTGATTGGACCCCGTCGATCGCGTACTAAACGATCTATAGTGCTGTGATAGTACACCTTCTAAAGGCACCTACTGTTCGCAGCTGCCATGAAAATAGGTTGCTATGTTTGCACATTCTATATAGATGGCTTAAAAAGGTAATTGTGGTATTTAAAGGTATTAAGACTAAATTTCAGGGATTTCAAAAGATTGTCCTGATATAGAATAATGATTGAATGATCATATTCCATTTATATGAGTTTCCTTGGATCAAAATACTTTCATTAATTCAAAAGAATTTCCTCCTCAGAGATGTTTCCAAAATCTCACCCCCTTTAAGGTAAGGGTCAGGTGTAAAATACCTTTTGACAAACACGGGCCTGGGCAGAAATGTTTGTATTTTATTTTATTATGCTGAAATAACGATGGGTGTCTGTATGTCTGTCTGTGCATAGACTAAAACTTGTCTGCAGGTGTTATCATTCGCTTTTCAACATACTACATTCAAACATGCAGACATTTTCCTAATGTGAAATGAAAATGTGCATTTTAGATTTTTATCATCCTACATTGAATATAACAAAAGTCATGCATCTTTTTATGCCCCCGATATGGTGGCATATAGCAGTTAAACTGTCAGTCCGTCTGTCTGTCCGTCCATCCGAAAACTTTAACGTTGGCCATAACTTTTGCAATATTGAAGAAAGCAACTTGATATTTGGCATGCATGTGTACCTCATGAAGCTGCACATTTTGAGTGGTGAAAATTCAAGGTCAAGGTCATCCTTCATGGTCAAAGGTCAAAAAACAAAATCAAGGGAAGAAATAAGCTTTAAAAGGGAGATAATTTTTAAACCTGCCAAATGATATATTGAAATTTTATTTCAAAGCAGGGCAATAGGGGGCATTGTGTTTCTGATGAACACATCTCTTGTTCAATACAGACATCATATAAATTAAATCATAACATTATCATGGTATTATAACCACATGAGGTGTTAGTATGGTGGTATTCTTCGTCACAAAGTCCAGTTTTTGTTGTGTTTCAGAAAGGTCAAGAGTCCATACTTAGTGAGCCAAGACTTCTGGAAAAAATCAACACAGACGAGTTTATGAAGTAAGTCAGTGAAGAAAATCGGCGTATAAAAAGCATAACCAAAAACAATTTTATATTAATAATACCTAGTTTATGTCACAAAATTATACCTAGTTTAGGTCACAGTAGTCCAAAATATGTTGGGTCATTATTTCCAAATACAGTTATTTTACACCTACAAAACACATAGCAGGTAAAACTGAAATTCAACTAAAGGTTGATTGTTGATAGTTGATTTCATTTTTAAAATAGGGGGAATATCTCTGATTAATGTGCCTTACATTATAACTATTTTGTTTATATTAAGGGCAATTTTATTTCAGAGCGTTTGATGATGATTTCACATCTGCAAATGAGAACAGACCCGAAACAGGAAGATCTGAAGCAAAAGTACGTGCTTTACCGAACTTGTTGAACAGATTGGCAAAATGACAAATTTCCAAAAAAATGGTCATAGATTCAAAACAGAAAAAAAAACATTATATTATTCAAAGAAAGCAAAATAATACTCCTGATTATTTTTTATATTTTTTTTTGACAAAATGTATATTTTCATGATCAAAATCAGTAAAAATAATAAAATATTTATAATGCTTTTCATGGTTAATTAAAATATGTGTAATACTATCATAGCTTTTAAAATACTGGTAGGACATTTAGTTATGAACTGTCTAGTTGTAGCGCGATAAAATTTGCTTCAAAAGGGCCTGGGTTTAAATCCAAAGAAGGAAAATATTTGTAATTCAACTTTTTGTCTTTTTATTACTTCTCGTTAGTTAATACAATTAAGGTCATTAAAAAAAAGATGAAAATCTGTGAACAAGTCCCTTGATATGAGAAACTTAATTGGCTAAAACCATGTACGCCAATGTTTTGTACTTATCTATTGAAGGGAGGTAACTGACTTATGTCTCTGAAAGATTCTACATTTTCAAAAATACAACCAACACGTAGTTTACATGCATTTGTTACACACAGATATTTGGAAAAAATGGGTGGAAAATGGCATTTTAAGTTGTTATATACAACATGTAAGACAAGTCGTTTACACGCCGAAATTACACCAAAACTGTTAACATAAAATGATATAAATGAAATTACACCAAAACTCTTTAAATAAAAAACAATTCATATTAATTAAAACTTTCATGAATTAAACATTAATGTACAATTTTTCAATGTAAACTCTCATTACATATGATGGACAGCAAGTGTATGGTTAGACAGCATAGCCTAGATTAATGACCAGCTGAAATATTTTGATGGTTAAAAAAATTCTTACTTGTAGCATTATTGTATTGAAATTATGTTCCATCCTAATGATTAAAGGGGCATATCAACAGTACTCCACCTATACACAGACATAAATTAAAACTAGCCATACTTTTACTTTTCAAACATATATTTCTGTTCTAAAAATTATAATTGGAATTCTTTGAAAAAGTTAAAACTGTGCCAATTATATTTTTGTCAATACACATGTCCAGTGTAAAGCTCATTTTTTACAGTACCATTATCATTAGTGTGTTAATGTGCATGTGTATTGCTGAACTTTATTTGCATATAATTCATAACGATTTAGCAACTTCTACTGATTTTCACGCACTTTTTTTTTAAATATATAATATTAAATTTCCATTCAAATTGCTCAGTGTTAATAAAAATAGAACATTATATGTAGTAAATAAACTATTACTTTTCAAATTGTCAACTTATTTTTTGAAAGAATGATATCTTTTAATAATCTTAATTGTCTTAACAAATATTGCAGCTCTTTCATAAATTGAAGTTTTAAATGTGTATCATGGACTTCCCAGTTTTGGAACTGCAAATTTGAATATTGTTTCACAACATTTTCAGCTTTGCTTTCTTGTTTATATACTAGGGATCAACCAGTCGACCACCATCAGCCTCAAAATCAACAAATCAGTCCAGACCACAGTCAAAAACAAAGAAACCAGTCTCTGCAAAGTAAAAACAATTTATTCTTATAAGTATGATCTACATATTTTCAACTCAATTAAGCAGTTGCATGCACATAGTTTGCTCTGCATTTCTGTTAAGTTCAGTTAACACCTACTGGTTTTTATTTGCGCTCAATTGTGTTGAAATCCTTTCTTTAGTAGAACAGGTACATAGTGTCTGGAGATATTGATCTTAAAAATGCCCTTGAGTGGGAATCAAAACCAGAACCTCTCGATGGCAAGGCAAACACCATATCACCTAGGTCAGAAAAATGAATAAAACTGGGGTTACAGCCTTTGAACAGTCAACCCAAAGCATTTGGGGTTTCAACGAGTTTTAAGGAGCTCCAAAACTCATGAATGCCTATTTGCTCTGCTTAAGTTCTGGCAGGTGGATAGTATATATGGGCCGCACTCTGTGAAAAAGGGGTTTAATGCATGTGCGTAAAGTGTCTTCCCAGATTAGCCTGTACAGTCAACACAGGCTAATCAGGGACGACACTTTCCGATTGTTTTGTATTTTTCGTTTAAAGGAAGACTCTTCTTGACGAAAATCAAGTTTAGGCGAAAAGTGTTGTCCCTGATTAGCCTGTGCAGGCTGCACAGGCTTATCTGGGACAACACTTAACGCACATGCATTAAACCCTCTTTTCACAGAGCGACGTTCATATGTATTGTTACAGGTCCAGGGTGAAGTCAGGCAAAAGCAACGTGGACGATGTAGCCATGGTGGAGGATGCATTTATGACTGAGTTTAAGGTGAGAGGCTGGGGTCATAACCCAGAAGCATTACCTCAGTTCCTGAGGTTGATATGGAAAAATCTTATTAAAAAAACTGTTCATTTACGGTTTCAAACAGTAAAAAAATATCTACCTACTTTGTCCTCTGTTCCCATACAAATACAGTAAAGAATGAATACAGTAAAGAATGAATGCAGTAAAGACTGAATACAGTAAAGAATGCATACAGTTCATTAAATGGATTGTAAAATATGACGGGGCTCATTCGTCACTTACAACAGCCATGCCCTGTATGCTGTTTTCTGTTCAATAGGAGTTCTCGCTACAGAACGTGGTTGACAACCTGGAAGGGATGGATCTTGGAGACGATGACCATGACGATGTGTTGCCATCCGCAGCACAGGATATGGGCTCAGGTATGCTCACCTTGGCCACATATTCCCTTGGAGCACCTGAAAGGAAACCTAACAAATTTAAGATTATAAATTTCCTGAATTGATTTATTGGTGTTTAGGTAATTACATATTTCATAGCAATACCATACAAGCTGTTTATGTTCATTGGTATTAAATGGTATAAATTTTACCTTTTTTAAATAAAAAAATGGTTTTGCATATAGGATTTTGTCTTAATTTTCACTGTAATACAACACCTTTCAGTTAAACTCACTTAAAACCCTGTTTGCTATTTTTTTGAATGTGTTATAAATAACCCGACTTCAATGTGGCTTTTTATTTTTTATTGATGATATGACCGTAAGGAGCAACTTTTGCAAAATACAAAAAATGTACTTCTGAAATAAGACCAAGTATGTTTACATTTTTACAATTATTGAATGAGACCAGAAAATCTATATTGTAACGTCTCTCTTATTTCTGTATTATACATTTTAACTTAGAGTCGATAATACATAGATTTATGAGATGATATCTTCCTTTTTTCCCTAAATTTAAATTTTGTAACTATATCCTACCTGCACAATTTTCTTCATCAATTACGGATTTTAAACATTCACTTAACTTTGTTGAAACAGAACGAGTCTTCTCATAAACCCTACATTCTCATGAAAATGCATATTTTTGTAAAAAAAATAGATAAACATTTAATTGTATGTTTTTACTTAAAGTTTTTGTTGTTATTTTGACGCATGTGTATTCATGTTGGCATTATTGCTTTATTGTTTATAACGATGAGCTGTATATGCTTAAGTCGTAAATAAACTTTCGGTATACTTTCTGTGCAAAACATTTTTTGTAATATTTGTAAACTGTGACTTCAATACATCACGTTATTTCTCAGAGGCGCAGATTCGCTTCCTAAAGGCCAAACTGCGTGTGATGCAGGAGGAAATGGACCGGCTGGGGCAGGAAATCAACAAAAAGGTGGGCAACTTAGAGGACCATACAAGTATTTTTGGGTCTCGTTTTGGTAAAACTGGTCTCAATGCATGTGCGTAAAGTGTCGTCCCAGACACTTTCCGCTTTTGAGGTATTTTTGTTTAAAGGAAGTCTGCTCCTGTGCAGACTGCACAGGCTAATCTGGGATGACACTTTACGCACATGCATAAAGCCCAGACTTCCTAGAACGGGGCTTATTTGTTTCTCGGCCACAAGAGGATCAATGGTCTAGTGTTAACACACAGGTGCCAGACCTCCACTGCTGCAGGTTCAATCCCCTACTCAACCCTAACTTACTATGTCTTTTGGGGGAGAAATTAAAACCAAATGCAATGTACTGCATATAGGTGCTTCACACAGGGTCATCTATGGAACAGTGTGCCTCCTGTATCTCGCACTATTCCCAGTAACCCAACCGACAAGTCTTCTTGGGGGGATGGACATTATGGGAGAAATCCTGAGGAATTCGATAAAAATCTACTTATCACACTTCATACTCAAGACAATGCTAAAAATTGGTTCGTAGGTAAGAATGTTTGTATTATCTTTAAGTCCTATACTTGAATAAAATAGAAACATGGTTACAATTGGTTATAAAATATCTCTACTACCAAGGTGTCCACTTGGTCAAGCAAACCCTAAGGTAAAATTCCCTAAATGTCTTGCCTGTTTAGCTCACTGCTGGATGCAAATTGTCATAAAGCAATCACAAAATCAATCCTGTCAGTTTCTAGTAAGTCTGTATGCACCATGATACCATCAGCGCCATAACCCTTTGCATGCTGGGAAATTTGTCGTCTGCTAAAATGTTGTCTGCTAAATTTCTTAAATTAGCATTTTCTTTGATTTTTTTTTTCAAAGAATACTATCAGAATAGCAAACAGTTTGGATCCTGATGAGACGCCACGTTCTGTGGCGTCTCATCTGGATCCAAACTGTTTGCAAAGACCTTCAAAATCCGGTTCCAGCGCTCAAAGGGTTAATGACAGCAGTTGATAACACAACCCATATGAGATTTAGCATGCTTGGTGGGGAATAAATGGAAAATACCCGTTAATTCTTGGTTGAAGGAAATGATATGGTTTGTTGACAATATACAAGTGTGGTGCATTTTTGAACATTGCGGATTTGCAAGCTTAAGTAGAAGAGTGCTGAACTTCAAATCTAAGGATCTTAAATTACATTCCTGCCCTGGAAACATTACTACTGCATCAAATTATTATATCTCCNACACACACACACCTCTGATACAAGTAAGTACTTGTCAGTTACAGGCACATGTTATATTAGGGATAAAACCAGCCCCCCCAGGAAAAGTGTTACTGACCACCTTGCTCTGACTAAAATACTGTTGTAACCATAATCCAAATGAAGAAACACAAATAAAAAGTTTAAACTACTTTACCTTAATATAAAAAATATATAAATTGCGCTCTGAGAAAAGGGGATGAATGCATGTGCGTCAAGTGTCATCCCAGATTCGCTTGTGCAGTTCGCACAGGCTAATCAGGGACGACACTTTGCACTTTATGGAATTCTTCGTATAATTGAAGTATCTTAAACGAAAATCTAGTCTAGGCAGACTGCACAGGCTAATCTGGGAGGACACTGTGCACATGCATTTTAAGACCCTTTTCCCCAGAACGAGATTCATATTTATATTTATTTCAGGATGAAGAAAACAGTGAACAGACCATCAAAATCAAAGAACTTGAAGAGGAGAGAGGTCGTCTCACTCGGACAAATGCAGCCCAGGGCACTCAGATCGACAAATACAAGAAGATTGCGGAGGACAGTAAAACTAAGACAGAAAGCCTGGACACTCAACTTGCCGCCACAAAAAAGGTTTGTATACAGTCAATGTTATATAATGCAGATGATGCAGGGGTGTCAATTGGCCTAAATCTTAAATCCTGAAAATCATCCTAGAATTTTGGGGCCAGAGTCAAAAAAGTTTTTATTATTCATTAAATTATGTTTCCTTTGTAAAGGTCAATAATTTTTGTTTAAGATGACATTTTGTGACAAGAATGCTTAAAATAACCAAAACAATCCTCTGATTTATATCAATATCAAAAGTTTTCCTTGAGGGCTTAAATCCTGAAATCAGGAATAATCCTGAAAATTGACACCTCTGAGATCCCTACAACATTTGGAAAACCATCTTGTAATTATGTGCAAACAAATTTTTGTTCGCTTTGGCATAGTGGATATGGTGTCTGCCTAGAGAACAAGAGGTCAGGGGTTGGATCCTCTCTGTGGGAGCGTTCTTTAGAATAATTAGATCTCCCTCAAAGACACCAAGTACTCGTTTTACCCAGGAAACGGACTCGAGAGCGTTTCAATTAGCCTTACGCTTTTGATGCAATCAAGCTAAAATAAATAGGTTTAAACTAAACATATTTATGTACCAATGGTAAATGCAGCAAATTCTGTAGTAAGATTATAATAATGTCAATAAGGGATAGTCTCAACTTGTAACATTTTTGTGGTTTTCAGCTCACCCAAGCTTTTGTGATCCCCTTTTGTCCTTTGCCTGTCAATAATAAAAATTCATGCTAAATACTTAGTAGTATAATTTTCAAACATTTAGCAACAGATTAAAGATCCTAATTTATGTTTTCATATTGATCCAAAGAGAGTTGCTTTTACAAGATTTTATTTTGGATCAGCATGGTTCGTAACTTTAGAATAGTATGCTTTTCGAAAAACCAGCAAATACTGGACTAAGTCAATTTGTCAATTAGGAATCGTCTCAACGTAATACTTTTTGTGGCTTTTTGTTGTTGTTGTTTTTTGTTGAGGATTTTCAAGCAAAGTCCGATAGTTTTGAGAAACATATAGTTGCCACAAAAAAACTGTTTCTGAAAATGATTGTGTGTAAACAGTCACTAAGTCTTTTTTTTACATTTAGGTCTACACTCAAATTTATGCTGAAAATGATTGTGTGTAAACAGTCACTAAGTCTTATTTTTACATCTAGGTCTATAATAAAATTCATGCTAAGCACTAGTACAATTTTCAAACATGTTCATTTTGCAACAGATGAAAGATTATAACTCATAATTTCGTATTGATCGTAAGAGAGGTGTTTGATTATGGATATGTGCTCAGAAATAACCTTGATCTTATTCCAATCTTTTGCCACTAACAGGAACAGACGTTGATATCAATTGAGAGAAATATAACATGCAGAATATTACGCTAGTCCATTGTTCCAATATAATGTACCCTTTATGTTATGACCTATTATATTAGAGGCGAAGCATCGAGTGTGATGTGTATAAGCCATAACCCTGAGACTGCTTCATACTCTTGGTACAATTGACTTATGTCCAGGGTTGGCACCAATCAACCGCCCCCGGTTTTTACCGGCGGTTTTTACCAGTTAAAACTGCCCCGGTCAATACTCCCAAAGTGGTCAATACTGGTCGATTGAACTTTACCCCCAATTTTGATTAATATTCCATTCTTAATTAAACAATATTTGTAATATAAATTAAACAGACATGTTGCCAATAATGTTTTAAGCTATTAATTCCCACTATTTTATACCTGTTCATGCAATTTGTATGTCAATCTCTCAAAATTTTGCAAATTAGTCAAAGTTGGTCAATTGGATTTTTCTGGTTGATTGAACTTTTTTTTTCAATTCTAATGAATGTTCAGATAATTCTTGATTCAACAATATTCAATGTTTTTAAGATCAAAAAAGTTTATACACATATGAACATTCATCATCATCACATCATACAGGCATTGTCAAAATGTGTGTTGTTGAACTGTCACACCTCAGACCTTACTTGAACTAAATACTTGTCATGTACATGTATTCTTGCCTAGATTTCTTTAAATTCTTTCTAAACAAAATGGTGAACAAATATTTTATTTTCCATTAATATTAAAATAAAAAACATAATAAGAAATAATTATTAAAAGAAAAAAATAATTGAAAAGAAGAGTCTAGAGTAGACCCACAATTGGAAAAATTATTTGTTGGCGAAATCAGTAACTTTGATTGCTTATTCATTTGAAGACCAATTGAACATTTAAATATGAAAGGAAAAAAACAACCTCTTAATTCTCTGAATGGAGACAAGCTAGAAATAACTATTAAATTAATAGCAAGTTATCTCCTTTTGTTTGAGTGATATGAAATAGCCTAAGGGCAGATTTGCTTCATTGTCAATATCAGAGACATAACACTGCATGCATTTTATTACCAATTAAGGCTTAGGGGCCAGATTTATAACCCTAGAAAACACAAGAGTTCTGTTTGTCCATCTGCTTATCAAATAGATATATCAATAGATCTGTGAAATACTATGGTAACTACAATAGAAATAATACTTTAGTAACAAATGTGATACACTGAGATAAAGATATTGCCTTAGTCCTTTTGTATTTGAGGCCATTTCCATAAATAATAAAGAAGTAATTTTGTACAGCTTTTAAGTTTTTTTTTTACAATAAATAATTAAAAAAAAAGGTTTATCACTAACATAATAATGATTGATTTAATATAGAATAGCTTAAAGACTTCCTTTGTGATGTTTAAATGCTATAATTTTCAATCGACCAGTATTGTCCAGTATTGGACAGTTATGACCAGTATTGACCGGTTTTAACCGGGTATTGACCACCGGCCCCGTCAATACTCAATTGACCGGTCAATATGCCAACCCTGCTTATGTCATATTGTATTACTTTTTATGCCCCCGGTAGGGTGGCATATAGTGATCGCACTGTCTGTCTGTCTGTCCGTCTGAAATTGGTAGGGTGGCATATAGTGATCGCACTGTCCGTCTGTCCTTCTGAAATTCCGTCACACTTTGTGTTTAGGTTTTGCGTTTAGGTTTAGAAAAATGCTCATAACTTCTATGTCCTTTGAGATATAACCTTCATATTTGGTATGCATGTGTATATGGACAAGGCCTTTCCATAGGCACAACAATATTGACCGTCCGTCTGTTTGTGTGTCCGTCCGAAAACTTTAATGTTGGTCATAACTTTTGCAATATTGAAGATAGCAACTTGATATTTGGCATGCATGTGAATCTCATGAAGCTGCACATTTTGAGTGGTGAAAGGTCAAGGTCATCCTTCAAGGTCAAAAAAAAATATAAAAAAATGCATGTGCATCTCATGGAGCTGCACATTTTGAGTGTTGAAACGTCAAGGTCATCCTTCAAGGTCAAAGGTATTTTATTTTTTTTTATTTTTTTTTTCAAAGCGGCGCAGTAGGGGGCATTGTGTTTCTGACAAACACATCTCTTGTTCTATTACAGTAGCTAGATCAAATTAAAAGAACACTGGTTTGTCTTTTGCACCAAAGATATGTGGCCAGCCATTGCAGACTGTGTTACTTTGACAAACATCTGAATTGGATAAATGGTCTCATATTTATATTTTCGAGACGTGCTCTGAGAAAAGGGGGTTAAATGCACTTGCGTAAAGTCTTGTCCCAGATTGTCTTGTGCAGTGCGCACAGGCTAATCAGTGACGACACTTTTCACTTTTATTGTATTTTTTGTTTAAAGGAAGACTCTTCTTGTCGAAAATACAGTTTAGGCGGAAAGTGACCTCCCTGATTAGCCTGTGCGCATTGCACAGGCTAAACTGGGACCACACTAGGCAATTGCATTAAATCCCCTTTTCTCAGAGGGCGTCTCATTTATTTATCTCATAATACAGGAACTGGATTCAATGAAGAGAACTCAGAAACAGCAGACTACCACTCAAGGTGCTACGGAGGTTCGTCTGAACCGAGCGCTGGAGGAGATCGAGAAATACAAGGAACAGATGTCACGAACGAAGACCTCATCGAGGGTATGGAGTTGGTACTTTGAGGCATAGTTTTAAGGTCTTATCTAAAGACCTAGTTTAAGGGCATAATCCAAAGACCTAGTTTAAAGGCCTTATCATAAGACCTAGTTTAAAGACCTAGTTTAAAGGCCTCGTTTAAAAGCCTTATATAAGGGCATAGTTTGATCAGTACGTAGATGTAGAGGAAACAGTGCAGTAGACCTTTGATAAATCAGCTGGGACAAAAAGTTATTGATTTGGATATTTTATAACCCTTTGCATGCTGGGAAATTTGTCGTCTGCTAAAATGTCATCTGCTGAATTTCTAAAATAAGCATTTTCTTCGATTTTTTTTCTAAGACCACTATCAGAATTGCAAACAGTTTGGATCCTGATGAGACGCCACGTTCTGTGGCCTCTCATCTGGATCCAAACTGTTTGCAAAGGCCTTCAAAATCCGGTTCCAGCGCTCAAAGGGTTAATGTATGAATGAATACACCGAGTGTAACACAATATAGATGAGGGAAGACATTCCTAACCGTTTTGCTTTTCTCACAACAGCACTTTACATGATTATTGTTAAAATAACCATATCGAAAGTATTTATGTGTTTAAGAATCAGCCAAGCAGAGAAAGCACACAATTATTTTAATTGGTCTAATTGAAAGTGTTTTCCAATTAGGAAAGAGCTGACTCAAAGAAACCAAGTGATTATTTTTATTTTCCTGATCGAAAGTTATTATTTGTTTAGGAATCGGCTGACTCAGAGAAACGTCGAGTTGACCAGCTGCTTGCAGACAACAAGCGTCTGGAGAAGCAGAAGAACGAGCTGATGGCGGGATTTAAGAAACAGCTTAAACTGATCGACATCTTGAAACGACAAAAGGTAAATGTAGATGACTAGATATCCTGAACCCTGTTTTATCAAAGATCTTATGACAAATTTAAGTTACGATTGAATTTTCAGCTCACAACAAATAAATAGTTATGATCAAGATTTTTCTTAAANATGTGATACTGTAGTCTCTCCATTTCTATATCTGATACTGTAGTCTCTCCATTCCTATATCTGATACTGTAGTCTCTCCATTCCTATATCTGATACTGTAGTCTCTCCATTCCTACATCTGATACTGTAGTCTCTCCATTCTTATATCTGCTACTGCAGTGTCTCAATTCCTGTATCTGATACTGTAGTCTCTCCATTCCTATATCTGTAACTTAAGTCTCTCCATTCCTATATATGATTATGTAGTCTCCATTCTTAAATATGCTACTGTAGTCTCTCCATTTCTATATCTTATACTGTAGTCTCTCCATTCCTATATATGATACTGTAGTCTCTCCATTCCTATATCTGATATTGTAGTCTCTCCTTTCCTTTACCTGATACTTTAGTCTCTCCATTCCTATATCAAATACTGCAGTCTTTCCATTCCTATACCTGATACTGCAGTGTCTCCATTCTTAAATCTGATACTGCAGTGTCTCCATTCCTATATCTGATACTGCAGTGTCTCCATTCCTATATCTGATACTGTAGTCTCTCCATTCCTATATCTAATACTGTAGTCTCTGTCTCCATTTCTATACATGATTCTTTATTCTCCATTCCTACTTTATTACAGTACTGTAGTCTCTATTCTTGTAAAATGATCCTGAAGATTCCATTCCTATATACTATTATTAAACTGCAGTCTCTCCAATCCTACTTCTGAAAATTAAGTGTCCATTCCTATATCTGACACTGCACAATTGTTTCATTACACATCTTGCATACACAATTTTTGAAAACAAAAGGGTTGTTACACATGGATTGTGTAGATTGTTTCCCCACCATCCCTTATCAGTTCTCCGTCCAGTACTACGTAACAGACAAGACGGACAAGTGGCAAGGAGTAGAGAGGAAGAGGTTTCCAAGGTAACAACTTTCACAAGTCTCATATCCTACTTCTTTTCAAGTAACATGTATCCTTTGTGGTTTTCAAGTACGCATAACCTATCAATTTTTAAGTGATGTATACTTGGCCGTTGTTTAAGTTGTACGAATCCGAGCCAGGGCTTTTGTCATTTAAAGCAGCCTTATTATTTTAAGTCCGCAGACCTGCATTCTTACAACAAATCACAGCCAATTGTTTGTATTGGCTTCTTTCAATCCTCACTTTCTTGCCGTCTTCTTTAAGAAAATGATCACATCTCGAATCCTGTTTCAGATAATCTGTTTGTGTCCTCTGCAGCCTTTATTCTTTAAGTAGCAGGTGTTAAATGACTGAAATATAATTAAAGCAGTCTTTATAAGTACATGTAAAATCTGACAATATTTTGCCCTACAAAAATGGACCATGGTAAAATGTAATACAAACAATATGTATCTTATTAGATAAAAAAACAATCAGCAATTAAATGTGCACAGGATCTTCTCATAATCAAAATCTTCTTTGAAATTATAACCACATATTATTTATGTCAATAACAATTATTAAAATGCTAAAGTAACACAATTTTCATAAATCTATTGCAGATCTAATGCGAATCTGCACAAAGCTGATTTTACTGATTCAAAAAAGGCATTCTATATTATTTAACCCTTTGCATGCTGGGAAATTTGTCGTCTGCTAAAATGTCGTCTGCTGAATTTCTAAAATCATCATTTTCTTCATTTTTTTTGAAAGAATACTATCAGAATAGCAAACAGTTTGGATCCTGATGAGACGCCACGTTCTGTGGCGTCTCATCTGGATCCAAACTGTTTGCAAAGGCCTTCAACCAGCACTGAAAGAGTGAAATCACCCAGTAAGTTACTAACCAACTCAACAAGATTTAATGTCATGTTTGTAATTCAGTCTCCTGACTTCAAATATCTCCATGCATATATATCCAGTCAACATAAAAGTAACACATTATTGGTAAGAAACCTTGCCCAAGTCATTCAAACTTAAAACCAAAATGCATCATCACATTTAATAACTAAACTGCACACCAGCCTGTTTGAATTTGGCCAGTATCAAACTATAATAAATATTTATATAAACAAGATCTATCTACTACACGGATTCTCTCATCTTTGACACACATTGATCGATGCAATATTGTATGCACCTATCTTTGTTGACAATCTTAATGGACAATCGTATATGAATGTATTGCATAACTGTTTAGTGTAGCTAGGTATAGATTGTCCACTTCATTTATCCCATCTTTCTGGATAATATCCTAAGATTTAAAACAGTATTGCACTTAACAATAAAGTGATCATCAGAAACATCTTCAAATTCAACAAATACACAATTGAACTATCTTTAACCCTTTGCATGCTTGGAAATTTGTCGTCTGCTAAAATGTCGTCTGCTGAGTTTCTAAAATTAGCATTTTCTTAACAAAATCAAAGAAAACTATCAGAATAGCAAACAGTTTGGATTCTGATGAGACGCCACGGTTTGTGGCGTCTCATCTGGATCCAAACTGTTTGCAAAGGCCTTCAAAATTTGGTTCCAGCACTGAAAGAGTTAAAAGCTGATTTTAAGTGGATACATCCTTCTTTCAAGAATCCTTACTTACTGAATATCGAAGGTAAAATGATCACTTTCAAATCCACAGACCTGACCATTGTAGCATTGAACCATGAAATACAATGTACCTGAAACTTTCAGGTATAAATGGTAATTTTTGACACAGTTACAACAATATTGCAGGGATGCCTGTATCTGACTATCTGGTCTAATGGTCATTAAAGGAAGTTACAGCAGTATTGCAGGGAACACATCCATATAAAGGTTCAATGGTCAACTTCAGCAGATAACTATCTGGATGAAAAGGATCTTGTTTCATCTCCCTATCAAAACACCTCGGGGGCACTTTTACTACCAAAGATGGGCAATTTTTACAATCCATCTAATCAGAAGTTTTACAAGCACTGTGATTAGAATGTAATAATGTTGCGCAATGTATACAAATGTACAATAGCAACTGTCAACTGGCAAGTTTCTTTGACAAGTTAAGGGTTTTAACATCGTAATAACTTTAACAGATTTGTTGAAAATGTTTTGAGACCGAACCATAGAAAGGATAAATGTCACATATGATCATCATCTGACAGATTAAGGAGTGACAAGTGTAAACTTTTATCTTGAAGAATTTAACATCCGTCTTGAAAGTCCATCATTTTTTATATTATACCGGATGTATATAGCGCCCTTTTCATACAAGAGTGCACGTTCAAAGGCGCTTGTAATGTAATTGTAATCTTCTTTATTACATTTGCACCATTTTTATATGATTTCAAATCATATTTAATGTTGAGAGTTGAGTTCATTTGGTGTTTCACTACTTCAAAGATTCCTCTTACCAATTCTGAGCATACCCATTTCTCTGCAATGCTTTATCATAGACCCATAGATCATCTCCATCTATTTCCATGTCAATTGGTGACAATGCTTATTACACATAGCATGCTACAGACACATATAATGTCCAATATTCCTGTGATGTTGTATGTGATTCTTAACCCTTTGCATGCTGGGAAATTTGTCGTCTGTTAAATGTCGTCTGCTGAATTTCTAAAATTAGCATTTTCTTCGATTTTTTTTCAAAGAATACTACGTTGTATCAGAGTAGCA
Organism: Dreissena rostriformis; assembly: GCA_007657795.1. NCBI lineage: Eukaryota > Metazoa > Mollusca > Bivalvia > Myida > Dreissenidae > Dreissena > Dreissena rostriformis. The sequence goes on along the minus strand of VMBQ01002055.1, from coordinate 33,890 downwards.
AACAGTTTGGATTCTGATGAGACGCCACGTTCTGTGGCTTCTCATCTGGATCCAAACTGTTTGCAAAGGCCTTCAAAATCCGGTTCCAGCACTCAAAGGGTTAATCCATGCGAAAGAAAACAAAAATCCACAGGACTTGATGTTCTGTAGCTTTGGAATTTTACAGGTCCTCATCAGATTTGATAGGAACTTGTTTTGTAAATATAAAATAAATAACAAAATTAAATCAAATAAAAGGAAATTGAGTGTTCAAGTCAATAAATCTAATTTTCACAATGGAAACGGTGAAGAAATACTTATAACAAAATAATATTTATTATATAATATTTTGTAAGAATATGCATGTAATTTGACAACAATACTTTGAAACAAATTTTTGCTGAATAACAAAAGAACTGGAATAGCCTACGTCATACTCCCTTGAAATCATAAATTTTGCTTTAGATGATTATAACTTCAGGGAAAGAGCAACGGTTGCATGTTTCCCCAACGATCTATGTACGTTTGTGAAAAGGCTGAAACAGTTCCGATATTGTGATCATATCAACCAATATAAAAATCCTCTATCATGTCACAATAAGATCGAAAGTGCACTTTAAATGCAATGTCTGTTTTTAGTTAAGTTCTATACCAGCAAGTGCTTATATGTCAATTCACTCAGAGAAACATGTATTTATTTGGAAGAATCACTTCTTCCATGTTGTTTTCCATGTAACATCCTTCACTGTTATTTTACAAGTCATAGAACTTAGATAGCTGCAACATGGGAAGTCCTGTGACCAAAACTGGGAGTAAATTTTTGTGAATTACTCCCAAACTGTTGTAAATTCTAGCCACGTAAAACTAGTTCAGAACTACTAAATTAGTAGTTCTGAACTAGTTATCGTTTGATTGTATTAGTAATACGATCAAACTAATTCATACATTGTAATTCATAAAATGTGCATGATTAATGGTAACTGGGTGTTGATCATAAAACACTAAACAGCATGCACGCTTATAACCCCATTCATTTGATACATGGTACCATTGAAAACTGTCATATGGGTAACAAACACGCATTTTTTGGGAACACTCAACTGTTCTAGCGTGTGAAATAAATAAAGGATGAGGGTGAAAGATGAACATTTCAGTGAATTTCGGAACAATGTCACTAAATTTCAAGACATGATAGTTTTGACCACACCATGTAAGCCAAATGTGGGGAAGGATCTTCAGTAAAAAAGCAGGGTGCTGCACCTTGCTTTTTTATACTTTCACATTCTGCCCCGCTTGACTGGTCAATATAACAAGAGCAACGCATATCGAGTGCCAATGCTCGGCTGTAGGTGCTGGATTTTGTTTTTTTGACCTTTGACCTTGAAGGATGACCTTGACCTTTCACCACTCAAAATGTGCAGCTCCATGAGATACACATGCATGCCAAATATCAAGTTGTTATCTTCAATAATGCAAAAGTTATGGCCAATGTTAAAGTTTTCGGACAACGACGACGGCGGAAGACAAGCTGGCTATGACAATACCTCGGGTTTTCTTCGAAAACAGACGAGCTAAAAAGTGCTACAAATGGTCAGCTTTCCACCCTCACCATTTGCTGCAGTACCCTGAACCTTTTTTGATATAGACCTTTCCCTTATTGTTTTTTTTTCAAGCTTTTGGTCATTCCATGCCTGAGACTGAAGTATGCAAGAACTACACCAAAGTGATTGTAAAACGTATGCACATAGCATTTTGCCCACATTGTCATTTGATGTAGTTAACTTATAAGATCTGCTACTTGCCCGATTTTATAAATTCAAAATGTATACTTGCCAAAATGTCATTTTACTGGTAAGTTGGTTAGCGTGAAGACTGAGAAAGTACCTGGTAAAACATCGTCGGAATCCGAATGCTGTCAGACACAATTTCTTAAAATAAACTTAAAATTTCAAACGTGACAAGTATGTGTGTCTGGCAGATTTACTTAATGTTTGACAAGATTTCAACTAATGTGACAGATGTTTCCCAAGTTTTGTAGATTCCGCATTTATTATTCTGCCAGTTGTAAACAGAAAACAAATGAAACGGTNTTGCCATTGGGAACATAGCCGTTATTCGGCTATAAAATCGGGCAAAAAAAACCCCTGAGTTCATATTAAAAGTGGACAACTTACTTTTTATGCTGGATAATTCCAAACATGTGTAGACAATTACAAAATCTCAGCCACCTTTTTTTAGGTATTGCAAATTAATATTTTTCCTCTTCAAAAGAATGCATATATAATGATTCCAACCCTAAATGTGCTTTTTATACATACTTTTATTCACCGATTATACACATTTTTTAAGTTAATCATTACCAAAATCAATCTGCAATTAAACACATTTATCACATGTTTATGCCCAAGGACATTATTTAGCCTTATCATTGGTCTTATTTTCTGATAAAATTGGAAGATATTTTCATCATAATTACCTTTTTAATTAAACCATTTTCTGCAAGATGTCAATTGCGATAAACTATGACAGGTGAATACATTGGGGTTCTAAACATTGCTATACATAACAAATAAACACAGTAATTATCAATTAAATGATTTTGTTTTAATGATAAGGTAAAGGTAAATTATGTGGCTAATTAAAAATCACACTATCANGCTGTCATCGCTAATTATATTGCACAATTTGAAATGCACAATGTTCATAAATATTTACATTATTTATTAATTTAATTCTAAAGGTTTTCTTACTTGAACTAAATTAACACCAATAATTAACCACGTATTTAAATGATTTAGTGTACTTGCACAAATGGATCGCATGATAAACAACATGTGACTTCAAATAACCCATCTAAGGAAGAAAGCGTTTCAAAATCAGCTGAATAATAATCAAATAATTTACCTGTATAAACCGAAAATGGAAACCACGTGTTTTAACTTTTTAAGTCGAACTCGATATGAAACACTCGCAAACACTTCAAATTTTTTCACCACTTCTACACTCGAGCGTCTTTATTGCAAGTTTATCTGGTTACATACAATGGCGAACGTAATGTGGGATGAAAACCATTGAAAAATGTTATCAATTATCAGCAAAATTCGTCAATTTAAGATACCTGTGTCTTTTCAACGCAAAATCCTTCGGAAGCCTTCGGGTAAAGTTCATGACCCCGCGTGCGTTTCTAATCAACCAATCGGCATGAGAGCAAACTGCGGGAAATATTTTGCACATTATTTTGGCTTAGGTCAGAGTATACTATATTGTATACTTTAGAAAAATGAATGGACAACATTTTACGTAAACATCGGGATAATTTCAAGTCTTGTTTGTTGTGAATCTTCTAAAATTATAAAAAAATATGTATGATTGATCCTTTCATTAAATAAAAGTGGACTTGCACGATTTCAAAATCTAATCGCGATTACCTCCTTTAGACAGTATTTAGTATTACCGAAAGGACTAAATTTTCACACGACAATTACGGAATCTTACTACAAGCAAAGATGTAATAGTATATATATATATACTATGGTGAAACGCACTGGTTTAACAATCCAGGGGTCGCAGCTATAAAACGTACTAGCATGAGACCTTAAACCGATGTATGATGTAAAAGGTGTAATGTACACAAGGCCCTTAGTTACTTAAGATCCACGGTCGCCATTGAAAACGGGACGTTTTTTTACATATTATTTTCCCCGATTTCTCAGCATACAAGTCGCAAAATGATGGCATATGGAAGAAAATCCCCGTGCTCTAGATAAATGGTGTACATATACACAAGGATATGTCTTTATATGACAGACAGTGGTGTGGGACAAATTGCCGGCGAAAACACCACAATTACTCACGTTTGAATACACAGGGGTATCTCGGACGTGTCTAGTCGATAATACTGGCGGCGGAAATTCGGAGTTTTGAGTCACACCGAAGCTTTTGTATGATTGTAATGGGGAATATAGTGATGCGCAACATGCCTTGTTCAGATGTCGATTCTTTAAATGCTGTTTCTGATGAAGTTGAAATTTTGAGAAAATTTGATACTGTTCCTGTTGAAGTAGAAGTAGCAGCAGTAGCAACAACAGCAGCAGCAATAGCAGTAGAAGTAGTAGTAAGGTAGTAATAGTAGTAGTAGAAGAAGCAGCAGTAGTAGAAAGTTGAGGAGGTCCGAGGATGATGATGATGAGGAGGAGGAGGTTGTTTTTGAAGCACGTGTAATAGAAATGTTGAATTCCTCAATAAAAAACACTACGCTTTTGCGACGACACAGTTACAAAAAGTATAATGCGCGCGTAAGCCGGATTTATGGCGCAAAACTCGTAAATTCAAAGCGTTAACTCCACGTCCAATTTACTGATTTACTGAAGAAAGAACGAGCTAGATCGATAAAAAATGTTAAAAGAAAAAGGCCTAATCATCAAAGCTGGCAGACAAGCGGCACACACTGACGGTAATTAAGGGTAATTAAATTGACGAGAATAAATATGGTAGCAATTTCCTCAGACTAAATGCTCGGGGACCATAAAACTCTCGAGCGATTGTCACGCGACCTTCGATTATGTGGACTGTCGAATGTCATTCAGTACACGAAAAGACGCTTGACATTGTAAACAGTAATATTAAAGTTCGAATAACTATTTGACTTAATGCGATAGCAATCATTAAACCGAGCGTATTATCTCTTACATCGAACATTTCGTTAGGACGATTTTAATCTGGAGTTTCTAAAATATTCATATAGGATATGGGAACAAGCAACATTTAGGAATATACTTGTTGTGTAAAACTACTCATGATTCGACTTGTCAAACAGAGGAAACAGCAACTAACACCACCCACCATCACAACAGCTAGAACAAACGTATCACCCCAACAACGCGCGCTTCCTAATGTCACTATAGTCTATAACTCAAGTCCCCCGTCCATATTTTTATTCCCAAAAGGATGTCGCCCATTCATCAATGCAAACCCTCCGCTAGAAGTCAATAAAGCCCAGCGCAGGGGCCATTATTCTGGGAAGTAATAACACATTGGCTGATAGCGTAATTGACGGGTTTGGAATATAATGCATAGGGACAATGCTGGTGAATAGCAAAATGTGAAAGCCACTCAACATCAGCGGGACAAAGATAGCTAGGTTTTATGTACCACAATGAAGAATACTCATATAAAGATCACAGTTTGTAGATGTTATTTAAAATGAGAATGTTAGTAATAGTACTAAGATGCAATCGAGCTAAAAATAAATAGGTTAAAAAAAAAGTTAAAAATATAATAATATAATGCATTAATATAATATGTGTATAGCGATTAACAGTAGTGTTGAATTATAATAGTTTACGGTGGTCATACTAATATTTGACATATTACTTCTAGGCCGGTGAATTTGTAAAGGAAAGGCATCTGTAATTAACGCAACGCGTATAATAGTGTTCTTACCCCTATATCTATACGTATCATCAATCAATCAATCATTGTATGTTCTGTGCACGGATATGGATACTTCCGTATGTTCACTCATGTTTTATATCCTGTTCGCAACAAAAAAGTTTCCCTCTTCTGTAAGAGTCCACCCACACTGAAATGCAAACAGCATACCCAATAACAACATGGTATTGTGTAACCTTTTTACATACCAAACAGGAATACTTTCTGACCTAGCACACAAAAATGTTCGAAACAAATATTTTGTTAACATTTTATTTATGTAATTATATGAGATATTGAGATTTGTTTAGGCTTTTCCTAAATATATTAACCCATTTATGCCTAGCGTCTAGAAAATAGGCCTTGGCAAACAGCGCAGACCCAGATGAGACGCCGCATGATGCGGCGTCTCATCAGGGTCTGCGCTATTTGCTTCAAGGAATTTCTGTAAGAAATATTCTAAATATAGAAATAAATACACAAGACATCCCGAATTTTGAAAATAAATTGATCCAATTTAGAAGGATGGGAGAGTCCACTAGGCATAAATGGGTTAATGGATACAATTGTTGCTGCATAACGAAGTTCTTACAGAAAACAAAATGGAAAGCCAAGTCAAAAACAAAACAAAAAATATTATGAAAGCTAACAAACTCGTTTATATATCGAGACGACGGGGCTATCAATTACACAACATGGAAGACACTACGATATAAGGTTTTTCGTTGCTGTTTTTTCCCCCTTACACTTGTCAGTTATTGCTACGGAAAAAAATGAAACATTAGTATATCGTTAATTTTATACGTTTAATCTTATGATTGTTTTCTTCAAACATTTAAGCACACATACTATGTCATTGCTTTAATAAACAGTGTTTATCTTATGTATATGAAGTACTACCTTTTGGTTCCCATGCATGCATGTATATCCATATATTACACATAATTTACATACACTAGACGTTGATCCTGCATTACTTGAAGGAAAGAAACAAATCCTATTCTAAAGCATCCGTGGATTAATTCATACACATCATATGATTCCAAATCGTTGTTAAGTGGAAGATAACCAACAGTAAATCGCAAGTTATTCCAAAACATTCAATCAGACTCAACTATATGTATATATATAAACTGTATTACCACCAAAGTCAGTGTCACCTTCATTTGACACTAAACTTCAATTCAAGATACTACATTGTCATCTATTCTAACATGGCGAGTTGCAACTCGTTATCTTACTGTCTTATGTTAAACCAGATAATATAAACAGAATCAAGTAACACATTCCAGCATCCCTGCGGTGTATAACGCTTTAAACAGACTGGTTACACAGTTGTTCGCAGTTTTCTTAAAACTTTTACTTAGACTGGCAGCCCCAACTATAATTAATAGCAGTAGTAGTAGTAGTAGTAGTAGTGGTGGTGGTGGTGGTCGCCGTCGTAGTGGTGGCGGTGGTGGTGGTGGCGGTGTTGGTGGTGGTAGTAGTTGTTGTGGTGTTGGTGGTGGTGGCGGTGGTGGCGATGATGGTGGTGGTGGGGTGGGGTGTTGGTAATGGTGATGGTGGTGGTGGTGGTGCTGGTGGTGGTGATGGTGGTGGTGGTGGCGGTGATGGTCGTCGTGGTCGTCGTCGTGCCGTCCTTCATTATCATCCACTTGTATTAGTGCTAGTATGTGTAACAATTAAACGATGGAAACTGTACAATTGTAAGTAGACTACGCCCACTAACGTCATGGTTGGCATACACATCTAGATAATTTCCGATAGATGACCAGTCTATTAACTATTGAAATGCTAAAGATGACACTCGACCTATCTAACTACACAGTTATAACAATGATGATAACTCCAAACTAGTTTAGATAAGAAATCGTTTGAAATCCGTACAAGCGTACATAATCGGAACTCCTGAACCTCAAGTATTATAATAACTTCTGATACCTAACGGAGGTTGTCATTCAAAAATGTAAAATAAATGGTTGAACGTGCAGGAGCTGTACCTATACAAGAAACTAAAGTTCCATTCAATTGAATATGTTTGTGTATTCATGTATTTTACTTTAAAGAAGAAAATACACTTTTGCAACTGAACTGAAGTTCATAACTTGGCTCTGGTAGAATTGTATACTTTATTATTATAATTTACAGGTGTTGTGTATAACCGTCAAAACACTTCTAAATACGGACATCGATGTTTATTTGGGAAATTATAATAAGTTGCGTCTATTCCATATTCGTTCGACTAAGCTGATACTGTCGAATTCGGGACTTGAAATGCGTTTGTTAGTTTATTTTGCTGTTTATTTTTTTTTCAGCATGCCATCTTCTAGTGAAGTGTTTTATTTTAAATCAAATAGTATGCGCATTATCCCTTTGAGCGCTGGAACCGGATTTTGAAGGCCTTTGCAAACAGTTTGGATCCAGATGAGACGCCACAGAACGTGGCGTCTCATCAGGATCCAAACTGTTTGCTATTCTGATAGTGGTCTTAGAAAAAAATCAAAGAAAATGCTAATTTTAGAAATACAGCAGACGACATTTTAGCAGACGACAAATTTCCCAGCATGCAAAGGGTTATTCACTTTGGTCTATCCGTTATGAGATCATAACAATGCCGTTAAAGTCTTGTTCCCGTTTTTACACTTTATTGCGGGCTATTACTCTGCGAATTAAGGAAACCTCGTGAAGTAAATTAGCTCTACATTTCTCGAGAGAGCTACACTGATTAGGTTTTATGAAGGTACGAAGGAGTTTTCATGAGTCCCAAATGGGCAACCGTATATCTTCATAGACTGAATCGTATAAGGGTGCGTTGTTTAACGATGGGTTTATGCCAAAGCAAAGAAACTGACTGTAGGACTTTTGCTATAGTAAGTACGGGTTATTTTACCCATTTATGCCTAGTGGACTCTCCCATCCTTCTAAATTGGATCAATTGATTTCCAAAATTAGGGATGTCTAGTATATTTATTTCTATATTTAGAATATTTCTTACAGAAATACCTTTAAGCAAACAGCGCAGTCCCAGATGAGACGCCGCATCATGCGGCGTCTCATCTGGGTCTTCGGTGTTTGCCATTGTCTTTTTTCTAGTCCCTAGGCATAAATGGGTTATACCAAAGCAAAGTTACTGACTGTAGGACTTTTGCTATAGTTAGTATGGGTTATTTAAGGCTCAAATCCGGTTTGGGCGAAAAGCCATCGAAGACTGTTATAATCAAGTCTAAGATTCTTTAGACAATATTTTCCACATAAAGCTATGGTTTTGAAATAAATGTCTCCGATAATTCCATGACTTTAATGATTATGAGACCGTTGAAAATCAGAACAAAATATTGCACAATTTGTTTTCATTTCATGTAATTGGCACCTTAGAAAGACCGAATTTCCCTGATATATTCTGTGGTGTGAATGGTATGTGTTTCACAGATATACCGAAAGAACAATCTTTGATATTTCACTGATGATTTACGGAATTTATTTGTAAGAAGACGGAACTAACAATTCGTAGAATAACTATATTACACAAATTAAACGAATATGAGGTCAAATAACGCTTGATCTCGCCATGATTTCTGCATGAAAATGTACGTACTTATGTCACTGAAAGTCCGACCAATGGTTCCCAACAATTGTCCAATAATGTTCTATGAATTGCACGTAGACTGCATCCTAATTATTTCCCTGACTGACCTCCATGAATTGCAAGTATTTTAGGTCAATGAAAGTAAGACCAACTCTTTCCACTTGATTCATGACTGTTCCGAAAAGAAAGTATTGTAGACTAATGGAATTACGACCAAATATTCCCAAATATTTCCAAATTCTTTGCCTGCTCGCTCTGCATTGCAGTTATGCTAGGTCAATAAACGAAACTACATATGTAGTACCAAAGCTTTTCCAATTGATTCACGACTATGTATTTCTCTGAATAGCAAGTATTTTGGGCTAATGAAAGTACGAACAAATAAGGTCTCTCTGTTGTGTAAGTTAGGACGCTAAATGTAGGACCAAATGTTCCAAAATATGCCCATGAGTGATCTTTCTGAATTACAAGTGTGCTTAGTCAATAAAAGTAGGACCAAATAGTCTCCAATAATGAACGGACTGGTCCATGTATCAAATGCACAAGGCATTTCCCTCCTTTATAAACACACTAACACATGTCTTTACTTTGCCGAAAATGGCCTGTTCACTGATTGGTAAAATGACAATTAATTGGAAAAAATATATCTAAATATCGTTATTTTTATGTAAAATCATTGTATCAAATAAACGGAAATCGTGTGTAAGGATGTTGTTTGAGAATGGGGGGAAAAAACGTATATAATACGTGTTTAAAGTTCACAATCGGGTTCCAAAGCTTGACTGACCCAGTGGTAGCGCGTCAGAAATTTATCCCAATCGACACGGGTCCGAATCCCGGCTAAGACCACATTTGTTATTGAACATTTTTTATATTTTTTATTTTATTATAACTTACGGTAAATATTGTATATAAGTATTATAGTTTTGTTAGCAAATACATGTAATGGCTTTTATTTTCTTAAAATCTGCCATCAGCGAATCCCTTAAATCGATTGTTGAATATTTGAGAAACTGTGTAGCCAAAACGACAATGGCCAACCACGCGGAAAGAAATATTCGAAATATTTATTTAAGCAGACCCGACCCAGACTCGAGTTTAAGTGGGTTTGCGGTCGAATAATTTTGTTACCGGGTGTGTTTATCGTGCGACGGAATCTGCAGGTAGTGAAATACATGTTCATGTGCGTGTTTGTGTGACTTAAAGGGGCAGTGATATTAACGTTTATTTCTCAAACAAAATTCTTAAACATGAGTTCGAAAATAAATCAAAACTCTTTGTTTGTTTGGCATTTTTTGCTGCAATCAAATTCCAACCGATTTAAGATAATTTAAAATGCGTTACTGAATTGTGTGTAAATAATATATAATTTTACTCAACCCCGATCCTACCAACCTTCGTTGAGGTTTGTGTGCGAATTACACATATTTTATTTAAATGTGTTTTTTTATTTATTTTTTATTTATTTTTTTGTGGGGAGGAGCATATTTGAATACTCATCCGGAACTAAACTAACCGGAATGTAATACAAACTTTATCATCGGCAATATGCCGGAAGCCAATTCGACGGGGAAGTGATGTAGTCCGGCAAGTAATACATGTACAATGGGCAGCACAGGACAACAACTAAAACTTGTCATTAGATGACGCATCGACCCGTCGCTGTTGGTAGTAATATGTAGCAAGTTGTAATAATGAAAAATTGCGCCCTGGAGCCCTGGAGCATGGCCCTTTTTTGACCCCATGAATATTAATCAAGCAACCTTTGTATGAACCATAATACAATGTTACATACCAAATATTTAACCTAAGACCCTTTTCGTTTCAGAGGAAAAGATGTTTTAAGGGTTTTCTTTATAATTTTATATACCCTATTTTTCCTTTTTGGTGTTGCCAGTTTTGACCCAAGCGTCATGATTCAATTGAACTGAGTAGATTGCCATAAAAGATGTAACATACCAAATATGGACCTTGTACTTTCATAGATTAAAACTGTCGTCACTAAAGTCTGTTATAGCTATAATAATAATGGCACAGACATTCTAAATTGAACTATGGGCAGAACTTATGTAAATTAATCGCACATGTACAGCTTAATATCAAAAGGAGCATGCACGTTTTAGCGTTGTACTTTGCAAAGAGAGTTATACCTTCTCGAGACAAATTTGAGTCTTCGAACAAACAGACGGACGATCCCCACTGTGGGAGCGTTCTTTAGATCTCCCCCATAGACACCAAGTATTGTTTCTAGTCCCAGGATACGGACACGAAAGCATTTCAAATAAGCCTTAGGCTTTCGATGCAATCGAGCGAAAACAAATAGGTTTAAACCTATGGGTAAATATACAAACAGATGAATGAATGTATGAGTGAATAAATAAATGAATGAATGAATGGATGAACCAGGGAAGTATATTTGATATATAATATAATATACTTCCCTTGATGAACGAATGCATTGATGAATACATGTACTCCATAAAGGTGTAGATACACAACCATCTGATTCGTAATAATTTATGATAATATACTGATTAACATAACATCAAGTTACAAAAATGCGCATGGAAACGTGTAAATTCAAGCATAGATTTTATCAGTGACTTCTGATAACAAGTTACAACAATTATCACTGAAACCGTGCGTAAAGATTGTGCAGCTATGTGCCCGGTCACGAAATAGTTAATCTAATGATAAAACAATGTCAATGCCCGAAATAGGGAAATAGCGAGTGCGTGGTAACGTACATACTATAGTGTGTCGTGTACTGAGAAAACCGGACAAAATGCACGTGCGTAAAGTGTCGTCCCAGATTAGCCTGTGCAGTCCGCACAGGCTAATCAGGGACGCACTTTCCGCCTAAATTGGATTTTTTTGCTTAGAAGAGACTACATTTTAATGAAAAATGTCATAAAAGCGGAAAGTGTCGTCACTGATTAGGCTAATCTGGGACGACACTTTACGCACATGCAGTATGCCCAGTTTTATCAGAACGCGACACATATTACAACCAAGTTTATATGCATGCATGTTATTAGAATAATTACAAATAATAATAAATAAAATAATATGATTACAAGTAATGTAGACGAGTTGAAAAAGGCCGTCCTTTATTAATGTTGCAATCGAATATATACCCGCTAATATAATCCGAAAACATTATGTTCTCTGTCAAGACATATATTTTCTGGAAAACTTCGTTCATATGTATAAAATAAAAAAAGTTCTAGTAGTCCTGATTTACTCAAAACATCATAGCATTCAAACGCCAACTTCCACGCAGAGTTGACTGGTTCCGAGCATATTTCATCCAATCCCTGCCATCCTAACAGATCACGTAATTGTGATCGATTATTTTATCAAACATGATTTTAAAATGTGCTCTTCTGTTTCCTTTTTCTATTCCGATTGTACAAGAATCGGACCATTTATGTAGATCATTTTTCGATTTTTATCAAATAAATTGAAATAATATAAATAAGCAAACGGGGAACTCTTCCATATCTGAAGCAGTTTATTGCGACTGCAGTGTATAGTTACTTTAAATGTGTGCACTTGTAAGAGCTTTTTGCCTGTTTTTCATTAAAAACGTGAAACTTGACTCTTGGTTACCGCTGTTTTGCCAAAACACAATTCTTAAAGCCGTTTAATTTGTCGATGTTTTATCATCAATTAGGTACTGATTTCACGTTCTCTGGACGTACATTGACATAAAATAGTCCCATAAATAGGAATCAACATGTTTTACCCATTGATGCTATTTAATTCATTCGCATATTCTTATTCGTGGCTCTAACTTGCATATGTGTTCAATACATTGCTGCCGTTTTGACGAGATTCTTTATAATTATACGTGCGATCCTAAAACTAAACTGGTCAGCGCAATAATAAGATGGTTAACGTTTTGATATAATTCTGTCATTAGGGCAACTGCCAATGTTTATGTTGGGAGCAGCGATGGAAAAAAATCTGCTAAAAAAATCTTTAGACAAAAAAAACACACTTGATACAGCACTTTAACCCACACAAAACGTTTACTAACAGCAGGAAATCGCTTTGTATTGTGAAGCGATCTCCTTCGACAAATACACGAACTTCGCCCGTGGTTTTTATAGTGTGATACTCGATATGGCTTTTCAAACATTTCCTTTTAAAGGGGAAATGTACGTGTGTTTGGCTACAGGGCAACAGCTTCACAGATTCGTCAAATTGACTGGGTTGTTAGTTTAGTTTTATTCTATTTATTTTAGCTCGGTTGCATCGAAAGGCTAAAGCTTATAAGGTCAAAATATACTAAATAGTTTCCTTATATGTTTCAATGTAAAAGCGACAACTTTGACCGAAAATAAATACAACATTTTGCACATAGAGACCCCCATAACCATACCTTTTCTTAACGGGCATTCTTAGCTGAATCGATTTAAGCAATAAAAAAGATATGTCATGTTCAAACCAAAAAAGAATTCGACTCAAATCAAAATCGACTGTTTTTGCACCTTCTTTTTTTCTGCCGTTTTCTAGTGGATTGTAACCTTTTTCAGTGCCAATTTTTACTTTAATCTCTAACTTTATCCTATTTCAGGGATTTAGTAGTGAACACCTATGCTTACCCTAGCAATATCTCCAGACGATAAAACCAGAACAACAGCCTAAAGTGTAAAACATGCCTTCGAGGAAAATATGATGTTTTTTTTTAGAGAGTACACCTTCATGACTCGATTATTTAGTATCCTTCATGACTCGATTATTTAGTATATTGTAACCATAAGAAACGCTCTCGAGTCCGTTTCCTGGGATTGGTGTCTTGGGGGGGGGAGATTTAAAGAACGCTCCCACTGTATGGATCGAACTCGTGACCTCCCGATCGCTAGGCGGACACCATATCCACTACGCCACGGCGACTGATGTTGTTAATGAAGATGTGCATTGAAGGTTATTATGACCGAATACCGTTCTTTCCGAATACTGAGTTTTCTTTTACTCACCAAAATGGCATTCGGAGAGTGGGTGGTTTCCCCTTCTTACAGTATCAGGACATTCCTGAATGGTACATCTTCGGAAAATGAACCGCGTCTGACTCAACTTCCAAACGAACTGAAATGATAATTTAAAATTATAAAACAACAAGTCTGAAAATAAAATAAAAACAATCTTAAACATGAGAGACCATACGCACATCAGATCTTTAAATTGCATAGTTGTATAACTTTTATTTGTTTTAAATTAAAATTTAGTATTTCAACACAGATACAATATTAATTGCTATCAAATGCCTTTATTAAGAAACGGTATTGTTTTGTTGTTGTTGTTGTTGTTGTTTAATGAATGACACGCACTTGTAATTGACGAATATTATGAATGTTAAACATTTCATTAAACCACGGAACTACTTGTTGGGCCCAGTAATACTCTACGATTTATACATGGGACAGATTTCGCGATTAAACCGATGTTCATGTCCTTCGCTCTACTTCATTTTCGATGAAGCAGCAATAAATTAAAATATGAGCGGAAATAGCACTACAGATCGCGACGGTAATTAGGTGTTCCTTTCAAGTGAACACAATCGTTCCAAAGCACTTGAACCGTTTCGCGACACATACGCAGAGTACGGAGCATAAGAGATCGACCTTCAGTCTGTGTGTAAATTGTTTTTTTACTACATGTACATATCGAATGCGGATTTGGAGGGATGGAGTGACTTTGTATGTCACAACCTTCGTCACATTGTTCAAGATATATGAATAAGCATCTATGTTACTTTGAATTACTTTTCCATGTCTTTAGGCGAACTACATGTATGATAAACGTGTATTATACGTTTGACCATTTTTTTGTGGCACTAAATGTCAAGTTTTTTTTAACAAGCTTCAAACGACAATATATCGTATCTGAGTCTATACCCAACTCTTTCCAACTCACCCAACCTTACTGAAACCGCACCCAATCTGACCACTCTTCACCCCAATCTCACCACCAGTTCACCAGCATTGCACCTTTCATCACCAACATCTCACTCCATCTCACACAATCTTTCCCTATCTCACATATTCAGACACCACTCACTTATTTCCACCAACCTTATCCAATGTCACCTCAGTCAGCCAATCTCACTCCACCTTGCCCAATCTCACTCCTCGTCACCAACTCTCAGTCGAGCGCCCCCCCCCCCCCNCCCCAAACTTACCCCACCCCATCCAATCTTATCCCACTCATTCAATCTCACTCCACCTCATCCAATCTCATCCTACATAACTCACACCGCACCCACCCCATCCAGCCACAACCCTACCGCAACCCCACCGAAACCGTTTCTAACTCAAAATCCTGTATCCCCGCCCTAGTGTGTCAAATACTTTCCCAACGTAAAATCGCTGAACTATAACATAACGACAATTAACATTCAATTTGCTCACACCTTGTTTTTTATGAATGATTGAAGTTTCTCGCTCGCATAAAACACATTTGGCAATACAATATTAAAGGCGTGGGCATATTTCCAACGAAGGCTTGTTACCGGCTTCAAAATTAAGTGCATTTTTATTACCGGTAGATAGCAAATTAACGCCTACTTGGACTAAAGGGACCTTTTCACGTTTTGGTTAATTGACCATATTGAAAAACAAATGTTTCAGATTTGCAAATTTTCGTTGAAGTTATGATATTTGTGAGGAAACAGTAAAACTGAAGATTTACCATGCTCTAAAATATCCATTATATACATCTTTTGACGATATAAAACCTGAAAATTATAAAGCGTTGTAACTCGAAACGATTGAATAATTTGGAGAGTTCTGTTGTTATCGTTATATAAAAAAAAACTTATATGTTGTGACACTACGAAGATTGCTTATATAAAGAATAAAATACACCACTCATTGTATGAGTACAGATGGCCGAGAGAATTATGCTACTCTATGACAGTACTGTAAATACAAAATCGCGTGTCATAGAATTTAATGAAATTGCAACTTTATTTAAAAACGTATCTTTATTAAACACTCGTATAGTATTGTATTTTCGAGTTACAGTAAAACAAAATGTACGTTAGCCGTTTCGGTGCAAACTTTCCTCAAAGTCGCAGAGAAATGCCGCGAAAGCGTTGTCACATCTGCTGGAAACAGTTAATCGTGATTTTCCTAATTATTCTGCAGTCGTCACAGCTGTGTCAAAATTCCATCTAACTTACTCCCTCGAGACTAATATTAGCCGTTAAACAAATCAAGTGTGCGCTCGCCCAGGCATATGCTCGTCTTTTTAGTCTATATATTTTAGTTGGGAGGAAATTCACTGAGCACTTGATAGTGTGTCTTCGCTAATAAGTTAACCCTTTGCATGCTGGGAAATTTGTCATCTGCTAAAATGTCGTCTGCTGAATTTCTAAAATTAGCATTTTCTTCGTTTTTTTTTTTTCAAAGAATACTATCAGAATAGCAAACAGTTTGGATCCTGATGAGACGCCACGTTCTGTGGCGTCTCATCTGGATCCAAACTGTTTGCAAAGGCCTTCAAAATCCGGTTCCAGCGCTCAAAGGGTTAATTACGATCGTTCTCACACGATAATTTCATAGCAGAAAGAGATAATCAATGCTTGATAATTTGTTGTGCAATTATTATGAAAATAATAAATACCGGAATATGGCCTTATTTAGCACAAAATGTTCAATACAATTTACAAGATATGAAGCACATTGACAAAACGACGTTTGCAACATTTTGACGGTCATTCTCACAAAGATATCGAGCCTTGAATAAAAGTGTCAAAATTACAAATATACTATATTCGTTAACATTCACAAATTTAGTCTTGTGTAACCTCTTCCTGACCTTTATCCGCCCATTTAAACATGCTTTGGCCTAACGCGGCAAGGCTAAACTATGATAAACCCCCAATGGAGCAAAGGCTATCGATTCAAAGAACAGACAATATTGCTCATTGATGGTATTACAAATGCCACTGATGTCTGATCTCTTCCTATTGGAATCGATGTGATGTCAGACGCGCGCATGTACAAGTTCTGAAATAAAGTATTTTAGACTTTGAGGGTTAGTTGCACATTTTGGGGATTGTAATAAATTCGGGAATAAAGAAAGATCCGAAACAGTATCAGGTTACAAATTGTTGTAAACACCTGCTATAGTCTTTTATGTAAAAAAAGAAAATATTCCCAGGGCATTGTTTTTCATCCTTAAAGTTGGATTTATGGCCTCCTTTTATTTTAAGTTAGGAAAAAGGATTGATTGAATATAATATTTCAACAAGTAATGATAACAATTTAAAATCATAAACATTAATGCTTTTATAAAATGGTAAATACAAATAGGAACTTTTATTTTATTTCGACGCTGAACTATTCTCAAACATCTAAAAGTCAAAGTGGGAAAGGAAGTATTTGATTGAATTTGTTATCGTGAGTATGACCAAAAACGGAGTATGACGAAAAACGGAGTATGACCAAAAACGGAGTATGACCAAAAACGACAATACAATCAACCCCAAAAAGTCCTCATTCCTCATTTATTGTATGACAAATGACAGATCCAACTTATGTCCGACTATAGCTTCCGATTTAGATCGATGCTAGATGCATGTTCAGATATTATTTCTTAATGTATTGGCCACATTAAGGTTGGATTTCAGTTATTCCAATTCACATAGGGTCCTATTATAAAACTTCCAACTTTCAAAGCATTGTTAATGCCTTTCCTAAATATCAAATTTTGCAAGTCTGGTACCATTTTACAGATACATTTGTCCTCTTCCAATAAATGCAGTCACAAATAGAACGTCTCGCAACTCATACGAAATTCAATTCGCCCAAATGCAAGCACCCTCCGAAAACAGAATGTCGGTAGTAAGATTTCGTTAAAAGCACCGTACTTAAATTAACGCACCCTAAACGTTCATCTTTGAACGTAGTCCCTAATAAAAGGCACCAAATGTTGCAGACACACATAACACGGCTATGCGCCATTTGCAAAATCTACAATTTATGAAACAAGAAGATCAACGGCACTAAGGCGCTCACCTAAGACCACAAGGACCTTACCTTTTCGAAGCAGGTAGTGTTAACTAGGTTTCAAAATAAAACTGCCAAACACCTTGCAGCCTTTTTTGTTTACAAACCACAATCATGTTTACCGGTAAATCAGTCAAGATATGTGTCGCGTTCTTAGAAAACTGGGCATAATACATGTGCGTAAAGTGTCGTCTCAGATTAGCAGTTCGTACAGGCTTATCAGGGACGACACTTTCCGCTTTTATGACATTTTTCGTTTAAATGAAGTCTCTTCTTAGCAAAAATCCAATTTAGGCGGAAAGTGTCGTCCCTGATTAGCCTGTGCGGACTGCACAAGCTAATCTGGGACGACACTTTACGCACATGTATTATGCCCAGTTTTCTCAGAACACGACACATATCATTAAGACATTTGTTGTATTCTTAGCAAGTTTCATGACGAGTGAGTTACACATGTAAGTTCAAGAGTTTTGAAATGGTTTTATTATAGCCAATTAAGGAGAACTGCCACGCTTCGTGGTAGCAATATTTTCGATGAACTTGAATCGTATCTCACTCGGCTACGGAATCCGGAATCTATAATCTCGCCCTTCTTTCATCAAGGGCGACACACGACACTCGAAGCAATACACGATATTTTGCTCGACAGTCGCGGCGACGCACGATATATTTAACACGATATATGTCCTTTTGGGCTACCTACACAAGGGCGATATATCGTGTTAAATATATCTTAGGTCGCCGCGACTGTCACGCAAAATATTGTGCGTCGCCGCGATTGTCGCGCAAAAGATCGTGCGTCAACGCGACTGTCGCGCAAAATATCGTGTATCGCTTCGAGTGTCGTCTGTCGCCCTTGATGGCACTATCCGGACTCCGTACTCGGCGGAAAAATCATGAGAACAAATATATAGACCGAGTTTTATGAATATTGGGCAATAAATGTGTCCTTTAGAGTGTTCACAAGGATTTTCTTTATTTTGACATAGTATCACAGTTTTTTGATTCTGCATGACCAAATTTCAATTTCAGCTTTTTTCTTTACTTTGACCTAGAAACATAGTTTTTGATCCCATGTGGCCTTCTATCGAATTTATTCGAAATATTATTGGGAAAAACGTTCTGACAAAGTTGTAAACCTTTATTGACCAAATTTCGAACTCTATATATCTTATCTTTCACTATAGCCATATTAGGAAAACTGCCATGTCCCTGGCGGTCATGTTTTTCGACGGACCGGAACCATATTCGAGCTAGGCCGAGAAGACCAAGTGTTCTTAGCAATTCCATGATGATCGGGCACAACATTTGATTTCTAGAGTGTTCACAAGGTTTTACTATAGCCATATAAGGAAAACTGCCCCGTCCCCTGGTGTCCATGTTTTTCAACGGACCGGAACCATTTTCGAACTTGGCCTATATATCATTGGGACAAACGTTCTGAACAAGTTTCGTGATGATTGGGCAATTCATGTGGCTTCTAAAGTGTTCACAAGGCAAATGTTGACGACGCACGACGAAAGACGGACGTCACGCGATCACAAAAGCTCACCATCAACACGTTGTGCTTAGGTGAGCTAAAGAATCATAACACAAAGCTTGACTCATTGTAAAGAACCATAAGAGGTAAGAAAGCGAGGTGACGCGTATACTTATGCTGTTTCTTTTTGCATCTGCGCTGTATTGATGCAGCGTTGAAAATCCCATGATAAAAACGAACTATTACTGTATTATATCGACAGCCGTTATTGACAAATATACTCCCACAAAATCGACCACAGTTGTAGACGGAGTGAATGACTCACGTATGTATTATACAGAAATGGCTAAATATATGAATGGACAGCATGTTGGTAATCTGCACAGGGTTCATGGGACGGTAGTTGGTTTTTGCTTCGGTCGCCTTCCTTTTTCATTTTTATCAATATTTATTTGTCGGAACTCGGTAAACTCAATTTTCCGCTTATTACATTCGATACAAATAACAATTACTTGAATCCACAGGGTTATGTGTGGTCATTCAAACTACGGTTACCTAGAAGCTTTTCTCAATCTCTTAATAATCGTTTGACAAAAGTTCATATAACAGTAGCATTGTTTGTACCTAAAAATTTAGTAGAATGCCTAATAAGTTCCATTTGGATGAGTAATTTAATTGTTTATTTAACGCCGGGGCCGTCTGCTTAAAATATCGTACGGCATATTTTAATAACGATATAATTTAAATAGAAATCATAATGACTAAGCGCATTCAATTTTTATTAGATAGTCCAGTTTTTCGGTTCCCATTACATCTTTCGTTTAGAAACATTTTAATTAGCAATGTCTATTTGGTCTGACCATTTTCAACAGAACTTTATATTCGTTTTGAACCAATCATTCACTCGTATTTTCGATTTTCCGTGCGATATTTAATAAAGATATGGCCCTAGGCCGTTTCCACGAAGATCTGAACTTAATATTTAAAGAAAAGGGCCGTCTTCTGCATATTGCACGATTCCCCGTATCCAAACAAAGTACTAGTCTCATTCGGGGCGATGACCATATGGGCGAGAATCCCAGAATTACAGCCTCCTGGCCTAAGCCTTTATGTTAGATATGCGCAACATTATCATACGCAAACCGGAAGTCATGTCTTCGGGGTTACTTTGCTGTCGGATTCATAATATATACACCTGGTGCAGTGTACGATTCGGATTTTTATAATACACTGGACATGATATGTTCCGGTGTCAATTAAAAGCTATATAGGTCAGCACTAAGAGAAGTCTCATGTTTTGCACTACTTTTTTTCTAAGCGATTACTAGCCGCGAAAGTAGTTCGATATATTTATACCCAAGATGGGAGCCACCTTGCTCGTTAAAACCTGCAGGTTTCGTAAAAGGTAAAGAGTAACAACGCATGCAATTTTGTATACGTTCTTCCTTTTCATTTTCAAAAGTGTATGGAATTATCTTTTCAAATACGTACGGTGATTGGAAATCAGCTTGCTCATGATGTCAATCGTGATAAACAAAAATGAATATTTTCTTTTCATTTGACTCATTTGCTTACGCTTTGATTCTCGGATTTTTCGAAATATGATCAATTGACGACTGCTCGTTTATACAATGTCAAAATAATAGTAAAAAGAGAAGATTTTTTTTTAAGTCTACATTTTAAAGCACATTTAAAGCATACTTAAAACATCCAAATCTAACCAATTCTCGGAGATGTGAGCATATCTAGCATTTCCGACTCTTGCCTTTTCAAGTCTACTAAAAGCCCTGATTACCGGTATTTAATAACAAAGAAGGAATGAATTGCGCATGAGTAACATACCGTTCTACACTGTATTGCACCCACATTGCATTCCCCATGGGCACGCCCACCATTTGAAACCCACTAGAGTATAATATAATAATAAGGGATGGGAACGAATACTGAAATCATAGTTCAATATTCATTTTTCCTTATACAAATATATTGATACAGTCGTCCTTATTACGGCATGATTATACATGCAATGTATACAACCAATTCACCAATTTTCAATTAAAAAAAATACATAATTTTTATTCGAAAACGCATATTTCTAAATCGCCTTCTTTCTGTAGCCGGAGTAATCCCTATACTGTCTATATTGATGGGTAATTCATTTGAACAAATAACAACCGAAATACATATGAGTCGCGTTCTGAGAAAACTGGGCATAATGCATGTGCGTAAAGTGTCGTCCCAGATTAGCCTGTGCAGTCCGCACAGGCTTATCAGGGACGACACTTTTCGCTTTTATGACATTTTTCGTTTAAATGAAGTCTCTTCTTAGCAAAAATCCAATTTAGGCGGAAAATGTCGTCCCTGATTAGCCTGTGCGGACTGCACAGGCTAATCTGGGACGACACTTTACGCACATGCATTATTCCCAGTTTTCTCAGAACGCGACTCATATGGTCAATGCATTTTGAGTTTATGCATTTTTAAATGCAAAGAATGCATACAGCCTTGAAACCAAGAGATCAACGCTTTGACAATGACGTGATTTTACCGAGTGTTACACTTAAACAATGATGAGAACTGAACAAGATGAACAAATCTTACAAAACTGTTCAATTGCTTCCTTGTTACACTAAATTGGACTGTTATACATTGCCCGATCATAATTACTATTAGTAAACAAAACTTATTTCATATGTTTCTCAAAAAAATATTCTAACACTGCTTTCTTAGTAGTTTGTTTCTTATAAGTAGTTTCTACTTTCTAAAAAGATGACTAATTTCTTAGTAGCATGCACTACTTTTGTATTAGTAGGCACTACTTTCTTAGTCATAGGCATTACCTTCGATAAAAACAAGTGTAATTATGCTGGCATCTAACCTTGCTATTAAGGCAAAGTGGACACCCAACCCATTCTGTTCCCGGTATGACATCGTCTCTGATGGGTTAGATTAAGATTGGTCGGATTAATTGAAATTTAGAGTGACTTAAGGTTTTGTGTAAATGCTACTCCGAATGTTTGCATTGACAAATTTACGTGTAAGTGGGTTGAATCCATAGACACATTTATTGTAAATGGCTTGAATTGATTTACAACTTCACGTGTAAGTCGAGTGTAATCATTTACCAATTCATGTATTAGTGGGTTCAATTAATGTACACATTCATATATAAATTGGATGAATCCATTAAAAAATTCACGTCTTAGTGGTATGGATGCATTGACAAACTCAGGTAAAAGAGGTTTGGGGTCATGGACAATTTAACACGAGAGTGGGTCGAATTCATTGACAGTTTCACGTGTAACTGGGTTGAATTCATTGACAAATTCTCGTGTAAGTGGGCTGAATTAATTGCTTAATTAATCTGTTAAACGGATTGCATTTTATTAGCGTAACTAAGGTATGCTTATGAACGAACCATATCATTGAGAAATACCGTGTTTTTGTTTCAGCGAACGTTTGAATAACTTAAGTTAATGACTGGGGTTGTTATGTAAATGCTACTTCACAAACATCGAGAGATTTAATATCAAGCGAGTCAACTTAAATTGCATTAACATAAGTATCTTATGCGATGGAACGATCCAAGTCATATATAAATAACGTTGATAACTATACTTAGTAAACTACCCGTAGTAAAGATGTGTTGCTGAGTTTGCAATATTGGTGCTGTGTAGCCGTAATATTCATATTTGCCCGGCTTCATGCGTGATTCAGTGTTTCTTTTTTTTTCAATTTTAAAGCAATAATTAGTTAGGGACAAACACTAGCCTTGTGTTTTTTATCTAACCATTTTAATCTTCTATCATTAAGCAGAATTATGTGATAAATAACTCCACTATCAATTGTATTGCTCAATTAGTATAACGTACAACCATAATTTACACTTTTTTGTCAAAATTACATTTCAACGAAATTCTCATTTCTATATAACCAAACCATTGTATCGATATTTTTCACTTCCATTGTTTTAATGTATCAATTTCTGTGTTGCATAGTCAGATACGACTCTATGTATATAACGCATTTTTCGCGATTAAATATCACTACCGAAGAAGAACAAGTTTTACATGTGATACGTCCATGTGTGACCAAATGCGAATGCCTTAAGGCATTACATACACTGTATACAGACCAATATAACTAAACTATACAGCTATCAATCTAGCAGCCTATTGTGGGGCAAATATAGCTACATTGTGAAACCTTAGATAGTTAAATAGCCTTACCTTCCATGAATCCATACACGTCCTTAATTACGCCCCTTCTTCAAAATACCTCCAGTCATCCCCTAGAAATGACACATTTTCCAGTTCAGATGTTAAGAAATGATTTCGATTCACATCTTCTCGAGTTTTTGCAGCAGCCGACAAATGCATACACTCCCATCCACGTCATCGCCGTTTGCGCATGCGTAGAGCATCACCATCCGTTTGGTTTAATATTCGGGCGTATTTCGTCCAAATATAGCGGTTAAACCAGTCGGCGATGCGTATAGCGATTTTAAACTTAAATGGTACTAAATACATCGTTTAAATTTCTAAGAAATCAATGTTGTTAAACATCCAAAGAAAAATCTAGAGAATGAGAAGCGTTATTTTCTAGTGTCCGCATAAATACAAAACATCGATAGTAGGGATTAAAACCGATAACAGCTGTGTAAGATTAAGTAATATAGCAAGATGTACTATATTATTACACGATTGTCGCATAACGAGCGAGGCATGCGCGCGATATCAAAAATACAGGGACGGGAAATCGAAAAGTCGAGGGAATTTTTCCAATACATCGCTATTTGTGAATGCGGTAGCGCGGTAGAATTTAGCGCGATATACCATATCTGTAAAAATAAAAGCGTTTCTATGCGATGGATTTGTAGGGAAATTAAATGCTACTCGCAAATATAAAATAACGATTGTGTTTACAGTCCGTCGCTTTCATTGAGGTAAAGGCCACAGTAATTTAATAATTGGGTTAAAGGATCCATGTATCGACACTTTTTCAGAAATCTTATATGCATACATCAAAACTCTGTCTATTGTAAATGCCATGACAAGACATGTAACCTACTCACATACATATATAACTATAACAAACTCGAATGTGCGTTCAAACTAAAATACAAACCGAATATATTGTTAAAAATTGTAATGGTTGTGAAAAAAAAACTAAAGCTTATAGCTGAAGCTGGTATCCGTGCATTTTAACATATGGCGTCATTGAACGAATTGTTTTTGCAATATATAATATAATGTATGCAATTTCCGACATAGTTTAAACGTAATATTTTGTTGTTGAAGAAGTGAAATTATTTTCATTTCTTATTTGTGCACTGCCCGTCTAACAACTCGCCGCATTCTTTTACCTTGAATAAAACGACTGGCCTTAAATCCAGTGTAGAGGCGCATTGTATATGCGACAGACGTGTATAATTTAGCGATAAAATTGAAGCGCACTATTAGCTATGAATAGTGAAGTTATTTTATTTGCTCCAATGGCTTGCCAAAATCCTTAAAAGGCGGGTTTCTGTGGTACAACTAAAACGTCGTTTCTTTCAGTTTTATCATTTCATCTATTTAATCGCATAGCCGTCTCAATTAAGTACGAATACAGCATCGCTATCATCGTAAACAGCAACGACCAGTTAACCCATTTATGCCGATTGGACTCTCCCATCCTTCTAAATTGGATCAATTCATTTCCAAAATTATGGATTTCAGGTATATTTATTTCTATATTTAGAAATGCGGCGTCTCATCTGGGTGTACGCTGTTTGCCAATGCCTTTTTTCTAGACGCTAGGCAAAAATGGGTTAACAGCATCTCATATATCTGCTTCTACTACCTAACATACCACAACCAAACACAAAATATTAATTCCAATACAGCTTCAACTACATGTACTAAAGTCCGTTGGTGAAACTGCGGCTGATACTCCTGTTGCTGCTTCTATTGATTCAATATCAGTATCAAACACCAAACAACACAAATAATTGTGTAAATGATGCTGCTCATGTTACTACAAATACAATCAACAATCGCCAAACACCAGTAAAAAATACTTCTACTTCTTCTAGCCTCTTCGACTGCTTCTGCTTCTGCTACTGCCACTGCTGCTATGACCGCTTGAACATCCACATCCGCCGTCAATGACCAACGAAATTTATTTATGTCGTATCAAAATTGTACGAAACATTTAACCCTTTGAGTGCTGGAACCGGATTTTGAAGGTTTTTGCAAACAGTTTTGATCAAGATGAGACGCCACAGAACGTGGCGTCTCATCAGGATCCAAACTGTTTGCTATTCTGATAGTATTCTTTGAAAAAAATCGAAGAAAATGCTAATTTTAGAAATTTAGCAGACGACATTTTAGCAGACGACAAATTTCCCAGCATGCCAAGGGTTAAGTTATGAATGACTTGTTCAAATCAAAACAAATTACGTTGATATTTATGATGAGTATGTTTCTTAATTTAATAAGACAACATGAAAAATCCCTGAAAGTGAACAGAAATGAACTGAAATACATATAATCATAATAATTATGCTTCCTTTAAAAGTTAATCGTTATTTAAATGTGTCTTACGATATTTAATAATACTCGCCCCAGATACGCAGATTTAAGCCGACGGCGTTCGCAACAGATCCGAATGACAGAAGGTTGTTAACCCTTTGCNACGCCACGTTCTGTGGCGTCTCATCTGGATCCAAACTGTTTGCAAAGGCCTTCAAAATCCGGTTCCAGCGCTCAAAGGGTTAATTGATCGACAGAGATTCTAGTATGATCTGACATAATAGTTTTACCATTAAAATGAGAACTATGCATAGATATATTAGCGATACATTTCATATCAATAATCGGACTCACTTTTATGACAGAAATATACTAGAAGTGATTGTTTATCATGAAAAGGTAAAGATCGAAATTTTTGTCCTAACGCCTTGCTTTGTTTTTTTTAAATTTGACTATGATTATGATCAAGTCTTTGTTTACTTTGTCAATTGCATACAAGTTGAATAACGATACATTTGATCCTCGCTCTTTTTTAAAAGGGGGCTTCATGCTTGTGCGTACAGTGTCATCCCATATTAGCCTGTGCAGTCCACACAGGCTAATCAGGGACGAAACTTTCCGCCTAAACTGGTTTTTCATCAAGAACAGTCTTCCTTTGCACGAAAAATACAATCAAAGCGGAAAGTGTCGTCCCTGATTTCCGAGTGCAGACTGCACAGGCGTATCTGGGACGACACTTTATGCCCATGCATTAAACCCACTTTTCTCAGAACGCGACTCATTTCTTGTTCGTCTTTGTATTTTTTTATGATAAGTGTTGTGTAGTATCTATAGTCCTGTATACAATAGGAGATTAGTCACTTGCTACCTAAGTTGCTTGAATAAAAAAAAACAGCGGATTTGTACAATAATTTCTTGACTGAAAATGAAAATGGTTTTGGAGTTTGATTATTCCAATACATGAATGATCAGCGAGTTTATTGTAACAATCAGATTTTTACCACGTTCCGTATCCCAAATACCTGTAAATTGTATCAGGCTCATTCCCATCAAACCTCGCAAACATTCAAACAAACATTAGCCCAGAGTTGTTCTTGCTAATTGAAAATAACTCTGTCACTAAATGCATCGAGGTTTCATCAAATGCTTTATCTGACAATGAAACAATGTGTCTCTTAGTGGTACAAGGGCAAGATTATATGAGCGACGAATCAGCGATGTGACAGCTTAGACACGAAGGGCAAACTATCTAAATTTATGTTGTTACAACCAATGTCCTCCTCCTCCTCCTCCTTAACCTCCTCCTCCTCCTCCTCATCATCATCAGCATCNATCATCATCATCATCATTATTATTATCATTATCATCATCATCATCATCCTTCTCTCTGCCCTAATATCAATACCCCGTCGTGGGTAACGGATGTATATATGTGCTCGACAGATAGTCCATCCACATAACGTCCATCGCTCCACATCCCTCAATGCCTGAGTCCCTCCCTAACCCTCCTATTCACCATCCATCCATGCTTCCAACAAAACACGCATTCATTTGCACACAATTTTCACCACGTGCGTCCTATATGCATTTCCTTTCGTTTTCACCCAGGCAACCATGATCATAGAAATATGTCACCCGAACCACGACGTGCTAATATACATCATCCGAAATACACCGCCCAACTGTCAATAAAACAGTTAAATCTCATGAAATATTCAAGGCTCAATTTCGAGATCGCTTCGAGGAACGGGACCACGCTGTTATGTGACATATCCTTGGGACAAATGCCTTTAATACATCACAGTGATTATGTGACAGCCGCTGTGTTAGCAAGTTGGTACTGGAAGTTAAGACCGATGTTTTGTAGACGAAGCAACCTCCGCGCGGATATTTGAATGATCGATAGCATAGCTTCGCGTAGACTCTATTCTAGTTCCGAGTAAAGCTCCGCGCAGAGCATTGACTGGTTCCGAGCATAGCTCCGCGCATAGCATTGAATGGTTCATGGCATAGCTCCACCAACCTCCGCGCAGACATTTGACTAGAACCAGAAAAGCGGGATATTAGAGCAAGGAACGACAACTCTGCACGGAGATTGTTGCTCCGCGCAGAGCATTGACTGGTTCCGAGCATAGCTCCGCGCAGAGCATTGACTGGTTCAGAGCATAGCTCCACGCAGAGCATTGACTGGTTCCGAGCATAGCTCCGCGAAGAGCATTGGATGGCTCCGAGGATAGCTCCGCGCAGAGCATTGACTGGTTCAGAGCATAGATCCGCGCAGAGCATTGACTGGTTCCGAGCATAGCTCCGCGCAGAGCATTGACTGGTTCAGAGCATAGCTCCGCGCAGAGCATTGACTGGTTCCGAGCAGTTCCGCGCATGGCATTGCATGGTTCCGAGCATAGCTCCGCGCAGAACATTGACTGGTTCAGAGCATAGCTCCGCGCAGAGCATTGAATGGTTCTTGTCATAGCTCCGCGCAGAGCATTGAATGGTTCAGAGCATAGCTCCGCGCAGAGCATTGAATGGTTCCGAGCATAGCTCCGCGCAGAGCATTGAATGGTTCCGAGCATAGCTCCGCGCAGAGCATTGAATGGTCCCGAGCATAGGTCTGCGCAGAGCATTGAATGGTTCCGAGCATAGCTCCGCGCAGAGCATTGAATGGTTCTTGTCATAGCTCCGCGCAGAGCATTGAATGGTTCCGAGCATACCTCTGCGCAGAGATTTGACTGGTCTATACATAATTATATTTCATAGACCGGGCTCGTTGCTAACCCTTAGCTGCATATATGTCGGTATGCAAAATAATCTTCAAACACAAAATTTAGCTTGCGAAATAATCTCTTAACAATGATTTGCCGTATGCTTAATAATCAATTTATAAATACCATTATTTTGCCGTCGCAAAAAATCTTTAATTTAGATCATATTTTGATCATATAGTGTTTGTTTGCTGAAATACCCTAAGCAAATATGTGTTGCCGTCTGTGAAATTATATCTCAAATATATTTTATTTAGTTTAAACCTATTTATTTTTAGCTCGATTGCATCGAAAGCCGTAGGCTTATATAAACGCTCTCGAGTCCGTTTCCTGGGACTAGAACTAGTACTTGGTGTCTTTGGGGGAGATGAAAGGAACGCTCCCAGTGGGGTTCGAACCCATTTGATTATTTTATTTATTTAATTATTTGAAATTCTTATGTATAAAGCGGTTCGTTTGTTCGTTCATTTCAACGTTTATTTAAAAAAATAAAACATCCTGTCCTAGACATTTAGTTACCAAAGCGCATTTTCAATACCAAATGATCAGAAATTTTGATATAATGGTATCGAACGAGATTGGAGGGAAATAAAAGGAGCCTATCCTTGTCTAAAACCGACCTAGTAAATAATTCATACTCGCGCTTCAGAAATACCCTGTAGGCCTCGAAAAAGTGGTGGAATAGCATGAACTATATTTCAATAAAGGAATGTAGTCATGGAAACTGCTTAGTCAATAATGGCTAACTTGATCACGGGATGTCGTAATTCGAAAACGAATACGCTTCTGTCAGCANTATCGCATTGTCGCCATCGTACTATCGCACTGTCGCCATCGTATTGTCGCACTGTCGTCATCGTATTCTTGCACTCTCGTCATCGTAATCTCGCACTCTCGCATTGTCGCCATCGTACTATTGCACTGTCGCCATCGTATTGTCGAATTATCGCCATCGTATTGTCGCACTGTCGTCATCGTACTATCGCGTTCTCGCATTGTCGTCATCGTATTCTCGCACTCTCGTAATCGTATTCTCGCATTGTCGCCATCGTACTCTCGCGTTCTCGCATTCTCGCCCTCTGGATTATAATGTGTTACCACGATGGCCGTAACGGTATTCCGTACTCTTCGGATCACATTTTGTTCGTACACTTTTTATTCAAACGACATGTCCTCCTTCGTTGCTGGATTTATAATCATTTTGGTCCTCTTGTTTTGAAAATTGTTAATTTGCCAATGTTTGCATCAAATCCTATACAAATCGTTTATAAGCAAAGAATGTATATGTTTTCGGGTTTTTTAATATAAAAGCTCAATATTTCTGGATTGGTTGTAAATCCGAACAATTAGAAAACGTGAGTACTATTAAAGTTCTTCTTATTTTAAGTTGAAGGCAGTGATGACTTTGGTCGTGTTCCGTCAGTTCGAGGTAAACACGATTTTAGTGATCCGTCCAAACGAGTATTATTTAATATTTTAGGGGGCCGTCCATACGAAATAAACTCGATTTTATTTATAAACCGATTTTTTATGAACAGATTGTTGAGACAAACGTTCTTATAGGCTGAATGTGAAAACGTATAAATTCGTTCGGGACTCGATTTCTCAAGATGAGAACTGCAAACTTGGTTTGAATGAGATCTTCTGCAATGTTTGAATGAGATCTTCTGCAATGTTTGAATGAGATCTTCTGCAATGTTTGAATGAGATCTTCTGCAATGTTTTTGTTTTAATGGTACTGTGTGTAACTCCTTAAAATGATTGCAATGACCGCTGGAGAGGTCATAGCTGCGAGGAGTTCGGTACCGCTGGAGAGGTCATAGCTGCGAGGAGTTCGGTACCGTTGGGGAGATAACCGCTGCGAGGAGTTCGGTACCGTTGGGGAGATAACTGCTGCGAGGAGTTCGGTACCGCTGGGGAGATAACCGCTGCGAGGAGTTCGGTACCACTGGGGAGATAACCGCTGCGAGGAGTTCGGTACCTTTGGGGAGATAACCGCTGCGAGGAGTTCGGTACCTTTGGGGAGATAACCGCTGCGAGGAGTTCGGTACCACTGGGGAGATAACCGCTGTGAGAAGCTCGGTAACGTTGAGGAGAAAACTGCTGCGAGGAGTTCGGTACTGCTGGGGAGATAACCACTGCGATGAGTTCGGTACCACAGGGGAGGTAAGCACTGCGATGAGTTCGGTACCGCTGGGAAGATAACCGCTGCGAGGAGTTCGTTACCGCTAGGGAGATAACCGCTGCGAAAAGTTCGTTACCGCGGGGGAGATAACCGCTGCGAGGAGTTCGATACCGTTGGGGAGATAACCGCCGCGATGAGTTCGGTACCGCTGGGGAGATAACCACTGCGATGAGTTCGTAACCTCTGGGGAGATAACCGCTGCGAGGAGTTCGGTACCACAGGGGAGGTAACCAGTGCGATGAGTTCGGTACCACAGGGGAGATGACCACCGCGATGAGTTCGTTACCGCTGGGGAGATAACCACTGCGATGAGTACGGTACCACAGGGGAGGTAACCAGTGCGATGAGTTCGGTACCACAGTGGAGGTAACTGCTGCGAGGAGTTCGGTACCGTTGAGGAGATGACCACCGCGATGAGTTCGGTACCGCTGGAGAGATAACCACTGCGATGGGTTCGTAACCTCTGGGGAGATAACCGGTGCGAGGAGTTCGGTACCACAGGGGAGGTTACCAGTGCGATGAGTTCGGTACCACAGGGGAGATGACCACCGCGATGAGTTCGTTACCGATGGGGAGATAACCACTGCGATGCGTACGGTACCACAGGGGAGGTAACCAGTGCGATGAGTTCGGTACCACAGGGGAGGTAACTGCTGCGAGGAGTTCGGTACCTTTGAGGAGATGACCACCGCGATGAGTTCGGTACCGCTGGGGAGATAACCACTGCGATGGGTTCGTTACCTCTGGGGAGGTAACCGGTGCGAGTAATTCGGTACTTCAGGGGAGATAACCGCTGCGATGAGTTCGGTACCTCTGGGGAGATAACCGCTGCGAGGAGTTCGTTACCGCTGGGGCGAAAACCACTGCGAGGAGTTCGTTACCTCTGGGGAGATAACCACTGCGAGGAGTTCGTTACCGTTGGGGAGATAACCACCGCGATGAGTTCGGTACCACAGGGGAGCCAACCGGTGCGAGGAGTTCGGTACCACAGGGGCGGTAACCGGTGCGATGAGTTCGTTGCCGTTGGGGAGATAACCACTGCGAGGAGTTTGAGTACTATACATGTGTATTGAAATATGCATCGTTCCCGTTCGGGTAGATTTGAAAGTATTTTTGAAATATTTGCTGCAATTTGCGAAAGAACCATATTTCGTAGTTATTAAATTCCTATGCATCAGAACTCCACATCTGTGTTTGATTCCCGTTAACCAACGATACATCCCCAATTCTCAAGTTGTTGAGAACGATATTATTATTGTTTTATTCGATTAAAACATGCAAGAATAAAAACTCAACGTTCAATAGAACATGTATTATTATGCGCATTTGATTTTTTTTTATTACCGAAGTAACTTGAGTTATATAGAATTTCCTATGTGTTTGTAAGAAAAAATATAATTTAGAATTTAGCCCACACCCTTTAAAGTCGTTTAAGCTGCAAAGCTATTCTAAAAATAGAAATCGCTGTGGTAACCAATAATTGATTTTTTAAATCACTGAAGCGGACATGTTAAACATTTAATACTTAAAATATTGTCCATATATGCTTACATTTTATGTTGACAATAAATTCAATTATATATATATAATAAGTCACAGGCGAACCATTAAACACAATGACAATCATCAAAAATGTTGAAGCAAGTAAATACATCCGATTTTATAAGGTAGTCAGACGACATAATCCGTATCCATGTAAAAGTTCTATTTTAAGCTCAGGTGAAAAACAAGGCTTTCAAGCTTTCAAGCTTTTCTACCTGTCTCTTGATATAGATACTTGATTATCCGAAATTCTATTGTATCCGAAATTAGCTATTAATACGCACTCGACGTAAACGCCGGGTACAAGTCAGTTATTGTTTCCAGCTTTTAAGGGTCAACGGGACTCAATTAGGAGTGCCACACGACTTCTATACTCTAAGCGATTTTTTTGTGAAAGTAACATTTTACAACTACTTTGTATACAGATCGATGCATTAAATTCAACAGCGACCTTTTGTGATGTAAAATCGTTTAAACTAGTTCTGATAATTCCAAGTATTATTCGTTCTGTCAAAGTACGAAACTATTTAGTTCAAGTGTATGGCACTTGATGATGAGTAATATCCTAAACTTACAAAGATATTTAGTCATTACTATGTCAATTTTAAATTAAATTATACAATACAATTATACTATTAAATCGCATACAAGTGAAGTTAAGTTTTTTTTTCACCAAAAAGTAGGCAAACTGTTTCTATTCGATAATAATAGCACATACTTCAAAGATTACCGACTCCATAGACGATGCCCATGCGTATACCTAACAAAGCAATCTACATTCCATACATAGTCTTTTGTAAATATGGTTTATTATATATATATATATGCGCTACATTTCACACATATGGAAGCAGTCTCATATATTATGTGTTTTTACTATGCGTTACATTTCACACATATAGAAGCAGTCTCAAATATTATGTGTTTTTTACTTTTGACACATCATACCAATTCGTAGGGTGAAAAAGTAGAACAAAGAGAGGCAACTGAAAACTGACGAGCAAGTTCTTATGCTCTCCCTTGTTAAATGGCAATGCGGCTTAACATCCCAGTCCTTCCTACTAATGTGACGTAGCAACGTAACTTTTAATGCTCCAAAGCCCTAACAAGACGGGGTAAAAGTTCACAATGAATCGAGGTAACTATAGTTTTTGTCCATAAAGGGTAAGGGGTAATTTAGTATCGTATTGAATTAACGTGCGATTAGTCCAAACTTGACTAGGTGGTTGTGCGCTTGCTCCAAAATTGATGGAGGTGGGGTGGGATGGTAGGGGTGAGTGGGCATGAGGGAATGTTGTTTCAGTACAAACTGTGTTTGAATGAATAAAATAAATGCATGCTTAAATGAGGTCTGTGTGATGATGGTGGTGTAAATGAGGTAATGCGAGCGG
>VMBQ01002054.1:71506-140122 GCA_007657795.1 Dreissena rostriformis | reverse complement strand
TGTCTGTCTGTCTGTCTGTCTGTCTGTCTGTCTGTCTGTCTGTCTGTCTGTCTGTCTGTATGTCTGTCTGTCTGTCTGTCTGTCTGTCCGTCCGTCCGTCCGTCCGTCCGTCCGTCCGTCCGTCCGTCCGTCCGTCCGTCCGTCCGTCCGTCCGTCCGTCCGTCCGTCTGTCTGTCTGTCTTTCTGTCTTAATAAACCTTAATTACAATCTAAAAATAACACTCAATCACAGTAGCAGTTATTTATTGTCCAGTCTCTTGTTTTAATTCCACAATTTGATGTTTAAGATGACACGTGTGATTCCGGCAGCCCAACTGTTGACCTGGTAGTCGATTTATTTCCCGACTGCCTGCATTTGCTTCATGAACTCCTCGACTCCAGCTGTAAAACATAAGCAACCAAGTAAATGATACCGTGATTATTAAATCACAATGTATTAACACAATGGTAGCTGTAATGGTATTTATCGCAGTTTTCTTTCCATTTTTCGAATAAAAACAACATTAACACTCCAAATTATTTAATCGCTACCCGTTTGAACGCTTGATAAATTCATCAATGTCAAAAGATGATTACTCATAAAGGAAAGTGCGTGTTCAGTATATGTCTATTTTCGTATAATTATTTTTCTTAATTGTATACATAGTTGTTTTAAATTTCAAATTTGTGACAAAAAATGCAAAATTGTCAATTTCTAAACAACTTCCTTTAAAGCCACACACGCGAGAAAAAAGTGCTTGAATATTAAGGGACATTAATAAAAAAAATACATTACAGTGTACGGAGGGTTAAAAAAAACATAAATGGATAAGGTGGTGTCTCATTTTAGGGTCACGAAGCAATCCAATTTTCAAATGTTACCCAATATATAGGGATATTGTAAAATTACTTTATTCAAAAAGTAGGGATGTCCAAATATTCAACAAATTCAAATATACACGTTTATAAACGGTTTTGGTGGTCAATATGATTCAATGTGCACAATACGGCATGCAGCCTATTATTACATGGCCTGTCACACTGGAGAGCGCGTTCGAAACTTTCTAAAGTACGGTGAGAGCGCCGTGTGATCGCCGTAAAATATGTTAACTAGAAATGGCGCGGCAGAGGCCGACGCGTATCCCCACACCAAATGTTTGACCTAGGTGTGCCCCAGGGTTGGTAATGGGGCCATGCATAGTCGAGATTGACCGTTTTGTCATAAGAGAAGTTCAGTATCAATTAGAAGTGAATTGGTGTAGAAATGAAGAAGTTATAGTAAAGGCAATTTTGGGTGGGTGTGACCTATGTGGGCAGGGCGCCCCAGGGTTGGTAATGGGGCCATGCATAGTTGAGATTGACCGTATTGTCATAAGAGAAGTTCAGTATCAATTTGAAGTGAATCGGTGTAGAAATGAAGAAATTATAGTAAAAGGCAATTTTGGGTGGGTGTGGTCTATGTGGGCGGGGCGCCCCAGGGTTGGTAATGGGGCCATGCATAGTTGAGATTGACCCTAATGTCATAAGAGAAGTTCAGTATCAATTTGAAGTGAATCCGTGTAGAAATGAAAAAATTATAGTAAATGGAAATTTTTGGTGGGTGTGGCCTATGTGGGCGGGGCGCCCCAGGGTTGGGAATGGGGCCATGCATGGTTGAGATTGACCGTATTGTCATAAGAAAGGTCCAGTATCAATTTGAAGTGAATCGGTGTAGAAATAAAGAAGTAAATGTAAAATAACCTAAAAAAAATGAGTGATAATTTCTGACCCGGCCCCACCCCAACCCCCATAACTTTTGACCCAGGGGTCGGTTCAAAATTCCAAATAGTGCACCGTCGCGCATATGCTCATAGCTACCATGTGTGTAAGTTTCAAGGTTCTAGTGCTTATAGTGTAGGAGGAGATATTGGCCAGGAGATATTGGCCAGGACGGACAGACAGACAGACGGACGGACGGACGGACGGCGGAGATAACCACAATATCCCCACCTTTTTTTCAAAAAGTGTGGGGATAACAATATATTAAATGTACTCTATGGCGCTCACACGGCGACGTCACAACGTTTATTACGGCGTCCTCATTGCGTTCTTACAGCGTCACCATAGTGACCGTATAGAGTTCTCGCGACGCGCAAGAAGTTGATACAGCGCGCACACCTTAACCCTATGAACTGCAGTCAGGGATTGAATTCAAAGCCATTTTAGGTCCTTTATTTTGTATATCTATTGAATTCAATCAAAGGTGTACATTAATCTATTTAATATAGGACACGAAACAATTATTTTCAGCAATTTGAATTCATTTATGAAATTCTACAAAATAAATTATGTGCGTAAGCGAACACTTACACACGCTTTAACAGTCCGATTTATACCGAAAATCGAGTTTTTCATCAGACATTGATCGTCAAAATTAATAACGTACTGGAAAAATACGGTTTCCAAGTTTATCGATCAAGTGTAATAAATGCATTGGTTAAGCGCGACATATTGATTCAATTTGAATGAGATATAGATAATGAAGACGCATGTATATAGTTTCGATCTAGGCCTTAAACAAAGTTGTAAGTTTCCATTAACGCGAACGACCTTATTTTGTGTATTGATCAAACCGTTTTTTGGTATAACAGCTTGAGTTTTCAAACGTGTTTGCGTCATTTGATCATACATGTATTCACTTAATTAATTTAAACATATAAAGACGGTTGAATAAAGATTTCCTTATTTAAGTTGGATAATGTGTGCATGGTAAATGATGAGGATGATGATTGTTAAGATAATGGTTATACAGATTAATAATCTTTGGTTTTATTTTATTATCCAGGTCGTATGTCTGTCAAGACTGGGCCACAATCAACGTGTTTCCACGCAAACCACTGATCAACTGCATAGATTTAAAGCACTAAATATTGCGAGTTTACCCTGTGATGAACATGCGACCCGATGTCTAGGAAGAAGATTTAATCGAGTTCAATGGGATTCTCCCATGTGACCATCTCGAGATAAAGACGGCGACTTTTATTAATTAAGTCCCCGGTGTGAAGTAGCGAGTACGCAGTGCGTTTTGTGAATGTATCTCGAAAGACAAGTGGATAGGACATTGTTGAGCGCGGATCGATCTTTTTGGTCTTCAGACCACGGATCCAAGCTCAAGGTGCGACCTTAAGCTTGTCTGCCCTGTTATTTACACTGAGAGAGAAAGACACTATGCAGGTGAAACTTACTCTAATCGTGCGGTTTATTTTTTAAAATTTCAAACCAATACTGATGCATGGTCTTTCTAAGGAGTGCTCCGTAAAAATTTACTTAATTGCCCGTGTACCCAGACTGGATTCAAATGTGTTTTTTTTCAACGTAAATTACCTTGTGAGAAAAACGTTGCAGGGTTGTAACCGGTTCCAGATTCTGCAATTTTAGAAACCAGAATGTATTAAAATGTTGATTAGAACAGCTTATAGATAAATTGTATAAAAGTTAGGAATTTTATGGATGTTTATTTTGGACAGTCCATAATTGTATTTGTATATTCAAGAAAATCATCTTACCAATCTGAATCCATATGATAATTGTCATCCTTAACACTTATACACTTATTTTATTCCAAAGTATTTTTCAAATAATCAGTTGAGGATTATTGTGCTTGACAGACAAACCGTAATAATTCACTCGAATAGTTTCTTATTTGATCGAATGGCGTAATCTTAACTCGTATATACTTACGACCCGCTTGCACGCCTTGCAAGCTCGCCTGGAAGTTGCCCTGCGAGTTGGCGTTGAAATTCGCCGTTCCCAAGGGACCCATGTTCAAGCTGCCACTTGCGCTTCCGCTTACGGCGCCATCAGGGGCCACGCTGACTCCTCCAGTAAGCTGGTTCCCGTTCGGTCCGTTTATGGTTCCACCGACACTTCCGCTGGACTGTCCGTTCTGGTTCTGAAAGTTCCCGTTGAACGTGTTTCCACCGACGTTCGCTGTGCCGCCTACGTTAAAACCGCTCGGATCGAAGCCACCATTCAAATTCAAATTGCTCCCTCCAGGCCCATTAATGTTTGCACTTCCGCTCCCGCTCACCGCTCCACCCGGTGCGACACTAACACCACCACTTAACGTGTTGCCGTTTGGTCCATTGATGGTCCCACCAACACTTCCGCTCGACTGCCCATTCTGATTCTGATAGTTTGCGTTAAAGGTGTTTCCGCCTATATTTGCTGTCCCTCCCATGTTGAATCCGTTCGGATCAAAACCACCATTTAAATTGACGCTATTTCCGTTTCCGGCGTTGATAGTAGCACTGCCGCTGCCGCTTACGGAACCGTCAGGAGCAACACTTACTCCACCAGTAAACTGGTTTCCATTCGGGCCGTTGACTGTTCCACCAAAACTGCCACTCGACTGCCCGTTCTGATTCTGATAATTTGCATTAACAGTGTTACCGCCAACATTCGCTGTCCCACCCACGTTGAATCCGTTTGGATCGAACCCGCCGTTCAAATTTATGTTGTTCCCGTTGGGCCCATTAATGTTGGCGCTTCCTGCTCCGCTCACTGAACCATCGGGGGCGACGGTAATTCCACCCGAAAACGTGTTACCGTTCGCTCCACTGAGTGAACCGCCGATTCCCCCGGAAGTCTGTCCGTTTTGGTTCTGGATGTTGCCGTTGATAGTCGCTCCACCCACCGAAGCGGTTCCGTTTGCTTTGACCCCATCCTTGCCGACGCCGACGTTTGCCGAGAGGCCGCCGGCATTAAGGCTGCCGGAAATACCGTTGGAGTCTACTTTGAGGTCATCTAGGAGTAACCTTTTCGATGGATGCTTTCCTGTATTAACATGTCTTTCTGTTGGGAGTAATTGACAAATTTTGATTTATTGATGATTCTGAGCGAGATCTTGTTTCATTCCATTACAATTTATGACTATTAACTAAGAGGTTAACTGTTTAACATGCGAGCTGCGCAGACACTGAGCTGCGCAGACACTAATTTAAGGATAAAGTTTCAATAATCATGAATCCAGTACAATTAATAATCAATACATTAATCGCATAAACGTAAATACTATAGAAGACATAAAATCAAACATACGGCACTTGTGTGTCTCGGCGAATGGCAGATCTTTAATTGGGATCTTGAGAACCTTAAAACAGAATTTCTTTGTAAAAAATGTCTTAAAATCTATATTTTTTTTATATATTACGTCTACTACTGCTGCTGCTGCTGTTGATGCTACTAGTACTAATAATAATGCTTCTATTATCATAATGTTGTTGAAGCGCACATTGTCCCATTAAAATTGTTGTTTTTATTATCGTCGTCGTCGACGTCGACGTCGTCGTCGTCGTCGTCGTCATCATTATTATTATCATCATCATTATTATTATTATTATTATAAAATAATAAAATAATATTATGTTTACATGTTTTTAAACACTATGCTAATTTTACCTTAGTAGATCTTCATAATCTTAAACATGTTGTTTTTCAATTTAAAAACGTTACATTAGATGTTCAAGTGTTGTGAGTACTAGATGTTCAAGTGTTGTGAGTACTAGATTTTCAAGTGTTGTGAGTACTAGATGTTCAAGTGTTGTGAGTACTAGATTTTCAAGTGTTGTGAGTACCGTTTGCGTTGCCTCATCCAGGAGCTGGAAGTGTTCGTCTGTCAGGCTTCCCGTGTACAGACCGCATAGTTCACCCTCTGAATGTACATTTATCAGATGTACACGTGGTACGAGGCCATTAAACGTTGATAGAAGATAATGATTAATTTATTTCAATATGAAACTAATTAAAATCAATACATAGTGAGTGACTGTGATGGCTGACCAATCAATATGATTAAAAGCGTTGTATAATTTAAAATGACAAAGTCGTGGTGCATATATTTGTAATGCAAACAATTAAGAACTAATTTATAAATAATTTTGAATTGATTTAGAAAAACGATTTGTTCTTTGTTTGCAATTCTAAGAAACATATAATCCAGTGTATCAGTATCAATGGATATAGATTGATTAACTTGCTTTCCAAAAAAAAAGACTGATAGATTTTACATCAAAGGGAGACAAGTAGATTTCAGTAATACTTGCATTGAGTTTGGATTTGTATCCCCCAAGGGACAATTATATCTGACCAGAATTTAAATACTCATCCTTAGCCTGTTTTTGTGGCTGACTGTTTGAAGCTATATTTTAAAATAGACGTTGTTTCTTCCAAACTTTCGCGGAGAAAGATATAATATTAAGTCATATATAAAACTCTTTTTAATGACATTCTTTTCAGATTTTGACGCGGAATCCGAGAAATAAAAGAGCAAAAAATAAACAACAAACATAGAACAAATAATACGAAAATGGCTGTTTAGGTAAATAGTAAACATAGGCTGACTATGTTCAAATTATACAGTAATTGCGAAGCGATCTTTTAAATAATGTGGAATGTTTATGTTGTTATGTTTTTCGTAAAAAATTCTCAAGCCACACAATTGGCAAATTTTACTGCCTGAATGATGCTGTTCAAGTCGGGATGGGGGTAACTTTTTTTTTTTTTTTTTTTTTTTNTTTCTAATCTAACGCTCTCAAATTAGAATTGAGTGTGATCCTCGAAATTCTCCCCCAAAACTGCGGATATGTCTCTTTAAACTGTTTTAATGACCTAAGCATGACTGCTTTTCAAGTATTTTATGGCATACTTGAATGATTGATTATTCGTCTTAACTGATGAGTGTGAATCCAAGTGTATCTATTTACGACATTCCATACGAAACAACTATATCAAATGATTTTCAATCTAAATACTCACCACATAGACACAGGGTCAGCTTGGTAGTGTAAGCATTCGCAGCGGCGAAAACAACGAAAAATACACACAACTGAGCAAGTTGTTTGCTGTCCATTTTTCTGTCTAAAGATAGAAAGACTGATTTGTGACTGTTCCCTTATCACTTGTGTACAAACTAGTTTGGGGACAGTCTTATCTTAGGTTGCATGATTCCGGTTCATGTCATGCTATGGTCCAAATAAAGAAACAGATATGGACCTGTAACAGTACACATCTTATGGTACGATGTACTATATTCAATTTTTATTTAATTTTAGACTAAAGCAACAACTACGACAACTAATTTTGATCCCACTTCAACTTCTACTACTATTGCTATGACGACCCGTTTGAAGTGTGGTTAGAACGCAAAAACAACATACATTGCATAGCGTTCAAGTCTTCATGCTGCACGCTATAGTAAATTTACGTAACCTCTACCAGCACAGACGTGATCAATTCTATCTTTGTCATCGACGCATCCTATGACGTCACCACTTTCTGGTTAAGACAAAAAGACTAGACTGCAGTAACACAATTGTTCCATCGGCTGTATTTGTATACATGTATTACCACGAATATATTTTTTTATCTAACAGCTTTTACAAATGTAAAAACAGCGACACATCGTTTCTGTTGGTATAATTTTCTGCTCGCTATAACATCTATTTCGGTGTAACAATAATCCACCAGTCATTATTCACGTTCAAAAATAAACTTTGTTGAGAATTAATCATAAAAAAAGGTATTTTATTCACCCAATATTTTGATTCAAAATAAATCTGATTAAAACTATTTATTGCTAAATTTTAAGTGCTTAAAATACATTTGTTAAGTAAAATGAAGCTACGTTAATAAGCATCCCGCAGCGTATTCTTTACTTCTTCATTCGAAAACAAGAGGTCATATTCTTGTTCACCAATTCGATTCGTTCAACGAATAGAAGAAATCTTTAGAAACTCTACTAAGTGATCAAAACTATAATGTGTTTAACGATTCTCTGTTAACTCTCCACTTGTTATTTCTGAATGTCGGAATGAGATGCTCAAAGCATGCACGGGTAAATGGGCAGAAGCGTCGCCCTTTTGATTGTATACATCGTACATCAAAATAAGTTGTATNTTTTTTTTTTTTTTTTTTTTTTTTTTTTTTTTTTAATTTTAAGTACACGTACAGTGTTTGTATTTTGTTGGTGAAAAACGATAACGTTTTGATTGGTTGACAAATAAAGCGGACAATGCATTTCAACGAATAATTTATTTAGCAACGTCATGATATACATGTACATGTTAAGGACAGTTAATTACATTTATAAAAACTGAGATAAATACGATTATGGCGAAAATGTATTGCACGCAATTATATAACTCAACTATAAAACACAATATGCATACACGACTCAAACAACAGGTTGATGAATTAAATAATATATAAAAATGAAAACAAAACAGAGTATGTGGTTAATGTAATCAATTAAATTGATGGAACGAAACCAAAATGGAAAGCACATACACATTACACAATAATTGTTTACAATTAAAAGCAAAGTAAAACTTCATTTTCATGAAGCTCAGATATATCATTATGTTTAAGTGCTTAGCGACGCATAACAAACGGACTTTAATAACTATTAAGCATTGGAGAGACGTCAAAAAAGACGTTAACGTAGTTTATGACGTTATTACGTCAAGACAGCAGTTCGAAATGCAAATTATTCAACAAACTAATAAAAAAATAACTGTGTTAAAAAATATTACACGAAGAAAAATACGTAAAGATAAATAATCTTTCTTAAACACTATAATTTTCAAACAGATTCGCTTAATAATTAAATAATTACCACCTCTATACCGATAAAGAATGATAAACGACATAAATTTATATAAAACAAGTTTTTGTTCGATTTACAAATCAGAACGTAATGTTTGACAATGACACACAGGG
This sequence comes from Dreissena rostriformis, assembly GCA_007657795.1. NCBI lineage: Eukaryota > Metazoa > Mollusca > Bivalvia > Myida > Dreissenidae > Dreissena > Dreissena rostriformis. The sequence goes on along the minus strand of VMBQ01002054.1, from coordinate 131,386 downwards.
GCTTAACAAAGCAGAAGGTTGGCAAAAGTATACGAAGACTTTACATGTTTGTTTGTATCACAGCCGGGATGCGCTAGTAGTCGATATTGAGGATGTCTTCACGTGGTCGGCACTGATAGACGTACAGCTGCAATTGATAAGAAACACACCATGTTATAACTAAGAAAAACAACCACAAAACGAACACAACAAAAACACACAAACACAGAACAAAGTTAAAAAACAACAACAACGATGTCCGTTCGAGACGTGTGCGAACACTAAATGTTCTAATAGGTCAGGTCTTAAGATTACATAAATATTAAATCCTCAACTAACTAAACATTTAAATTATTAACCAATGAGAATGCTTGTTACAGTCCGGGTTTGCTTTTCATTGGGTTAAACATCATATCATTTGCGATGGATGCTATGATTATTTGTATAGCAAAATTTGTATACATGGGCAAGTAAAGCTGCTTTATTTGGTTAAACAGTACTACCGGTAAAAAACTACATAACTGAATGCCGGCATATTTGAGAACTGAGTAACGAGAGATAATAACCATAGACACAACTTCATTTCCCATTCATGCACAACGATGAATATACTTGAGTTAAGTGTAACCTACATCGTCGAGGAGCCCGTGGTACGAGGTGAGCCCCGTGCCGCGACCGATCTGGAGGGCACAGTGTGTGGCCTGGATGGGGCCCACTGACCACTTGTTGAACGAGGCGCCGCACACCTTTCCCTCCAGCTTCTGCTCGTCGTGTATGTAGATCACCTCCTTCCACACCTTGTCCTGTTGGCAGGCAAACAGTATTAAAGTGTTGTAATGTCAGGAATATGTGATCGACTCAAACTATTTATTGAAACAAAGGAAAAGAAAAAAGAATTGCGCGTTCATCGTCAAATTTAACAGGACAATATTGTCTGTGATTCGATTTACATGGTATTCCTGGATACCAAATAATTGTACTGTTTATCTTTATCACAAATAACCTGATACATTTCCCATGTAAAGAATGGATTGGAGAAGACATGTTCATAATACATAGTTTGCTATATTATTACACTGTAAAGTACAATAATATCTTATGATGTTTGGTGTGGAATCACCAGATATCTACCCCAAACTCATTTTTCCTGTTGCAAATAAAACAGTTTTAACTCGATGATGAATCACGTTTTTTTTTAAACCCGCTAAACAAAACTGCGATTCTAACCAGTGTGGGCAGAGCCAGGGATTTCGGTTTGTCCGTCTTGGCGCCGATGAGCACGTAGTTGGGCATTTTCGCGATCACTATGGACGGATCGGCTCCGCAGTCGCCATTGGTAACCAATGCCTGCAGTTGCTGGTAGTAAGCGCCAGTCTTGAACTCGTTGTAGCGGAACTTGATCACGAGGTTTCCGAAGAACTCCGTGTTGGCGAAGCGGTTGACGAGGATTCGGGCGTGTCCACTGAACACGGCGGCACCGTCGGAGACGCTTACGTTTTCCGGAAGTACGTAAACGTTCCTGCCCGACCTGTCGTCGAGTCCGTTTGTGAAGGGCATGTAGAGCTCTGGCTTGCACACTTAAACAAATATTGGGTACAATAGTAATACGTAAGAACGATGAAGTTGCCAGTATTATTATTTAAAAAATAGAGTGAAGTAGCGACGCCACCCGCGCTTAAACGTTTGCTTAAAAAGATGTTAAAGAAAAATAAGAGGACGATCGACGTCACCACCATCCACTATCACCAACAATTATAACCATGTTGATGCATGTTAAGTTATCATCAATAACACAGTCCATTAGACTTAAACATGAAGTTGTATACAAACTACATAGCTATCAACGACATTACCTTGCTGCCTTGTCTTTCCGGGTAAGGTCATCAGCAACAGGGAGCATCCGCAGTCCAGGGGATGGAAAGCGGTGCCTGGAGCACAGGGCATGTCAACCCAGAAGTTGTTGCCGATATGCTGCTGGAACATGGTTTCAGATGGGCCTGGACGCTTGTCACAAGCTGTTGGGGATGAGCAAAGTTTTTATATAAATTGTGTATTCTTGTTTTCATACTATAGATTGTTGTATGCAGTTGAAGTAGATTTTTTGTGGTAGTAAGTATTATATCTATGTCATATTAAAAAAACACAACATAAAAACAACAACAACAAATAAAGTGAAAATTAAATTAAAAAAACAAACTTTATTTCGAAAGGACCCCATACTCCATATGCGACCAGCTGCTTGCTTTACAGTATATGTATTTCGTAGTTATTGAATAATCATTATTTGTTCCAGACGTTAAGACCGCTCAAACCAGAATTTAGCCCTTTAATAAAATTGGGGTGTCGCGTACCAGGGATCTCGTCCTTGTACGGGCATGTGCTGGTACAGGCGACATTTCGAACGCACATCTGGGCAGAGGCGTCAAAGGAGAAGCCTTCGCCGCAGCACTCGCCGTACGAGCGTCTGTTCTGGCACTTCCAGTAGGCGCAGCAGTTGTCCGGGTCCGTGTGCTTGTACACCTTCACGCTGGAAATCTTGCACTGGTCTGGAAATAGTGAACACCTAGAGTTATATAATGTTTGCATCGCTGTTTATGTATCGCCACAGGTCCATTAACCCTTACTAAACAAACTCAGGGATTTACAAATTTACGTCGGTTTTTTAATTATCATATTTAAAGATTATTGGTTGATTTTAATCGCCATGAGTGCTAGAACTTTGAAGTTTTGACATGAAGGAGTCGATTTCCGACATTTGGAAACTAGACCAGCAAACAATAACCATCAACTTTTATTTGGTACATAAGCATGTAGTAATTTGGGTTTTGCTACAAGTGGTTTTCTAATAGGCAAATACTAACTCACCATTCGGGCAGTCGACCTGGTCGGCCGGTCTACACGTGAGCACGTTCTGGTCCCAGAAGAGTCCGAACGGGCAGCGCCTGTAAACGGGTTCGAGACCCTTGGCGCCGATAAAGCACTGTACATACTGGTTGCAGTCTGTCGGATGTTGGTTATAGCCGACGCCGTTGATGTAGCGGCAGGCGTCGCACACTGTCGGGTCGGCGGCAATCGGGGTATAGATTGGGACAGGTGCGGCCTTAACTGAAAGTTTAAATGGGAGAAACGTTATGTTCCGTATTCCATATACAAATGGTAGTTACGTGTACATTTTCCCCAAAATAATTCCGAAAAGAGAAGCTCGTTTTTGAAAAGTTTCAATCATCTTACCTTCGCAATTGAAAGTCGGTTTTTTCCACTGACCACTGGACAAGCACACGATCTCACCCCCCTCGCTGGACATCTTATAACCCTGGTTGCACACGTATGTGGCCTTGCTGCCAACAGTGGCGGACCCGAGACCCGCGTAGGCATTGGCGACGACGGGCACAGGGCCACAGTCTGATAAAGAATAAACAAATATTAGTACTTATTGTAATGCTGGTAAGTTGTTTTGTTAGATCATATTCCGAAACAACTTGTTGAACATTTGGGCCAACATATTGAATTTTATTGCATGTATTTACACATAACTTTCCAGACCGCGTAAAACGTAATGAAGTCAACGTATAATTCATCCGGCAAAACCATTGATTGGGATTTTGTATTTTGAATTTCAATAATTGAAGGTTAAAGGTGAAAGTTAAATGAACTTGTTAGTGACTCACTGTATATATTATATTTTTAATTCGATTTCAACAAGTTTTCACAATTTCATCAAAGTGTAAACCCTCACTACGTACCCAGACACTGGAATTCCGGCACAGACCATGTGGCGCTCGGCTGACACGTGATGTCGGGGTTGCCCTTGGCGATGTAGCCCGCGTGGCAGGCGTACGTCCGCTTGCTGTTGATGAGATGGGACCCGCTCCCACAGTTCGCGTTCATCACTACAGGGGTTTCACCGCAGGCTTGAATGGCAAAAAGATGAATACATTTCAAAGGGGGTACATATATTCTAAGGATAGTATAGAAGAAAATATGTTTGTAAAATAAAAAAAGTTTGCTAATGTTAATTCACAATTGGTATACGTAGCGACACTAATATTTTCAAAATACTTACGGGTACATTTAAACGAGGGAGTTGTCCAAACAGCATCGGCAGTACATTCTATGTCCGGTCTACCAACAAGAAGGTACCCTTCTGCGCATGTGTACAATCTCTTTGAGCCTATGGTGTACTCGCCGCCTCCGCATGTACCATGCTCAACATCCGGTGTTACGCCGCAAGGCACACATTTGAAATCCGGAATTGACCACGTAGCGTCGTTGCGACAGACAATACCAGCAGTTCCAACAGCCTTGTATCCGGGTAAACACGAGAAGAATCTATTGGCGCCTATGGTGTAATCGCCGCCACCACATTCGCCGTAAGCAACTACTGGGGTGTCGCCACAAGCCTTGCACATGAAGTTCAACGCCGACCAATGTGCGTTGTCCAAGCACTGGATGTATGGATCCCCGACAGCCAAGTAGCCGGCATCACAGGTGAGTGCACGCCGAGCGCCAATCGTAAACTCTCCGCCGCCGCACTGACCGTGTGGAATAACGGGCGTCGGTCCGCAAGGGATACACTGGAAGTCGACGGGTGTCCAGAGGGCGTTGGCGTTGCATTCAATGACATTGTTACCAACCGCAAAAAAGCCCGGCTCGCATTTAAAGGTACGCCTAGACCCAAGTCGGAAATCCCCGTCCTCGCATATTCCGTTGGGTATTTGTGGAGTTGGTCCACAGGGCAAACACTTGATCTGAGGTATCGTCCATTGCGCCTGGGCATTGCAGGTGATAGTGGGCTCGCCAACAGCCAGGTATCCGGCCTCGCAGGTGTACCTTCTGACAGCACCGATAGTGTAGTCGCCTCCGTTACAGGAACCATGAGAAATCACAGGTGTATCTCCACAAGGAATGCATTGGAAGTTGGGTGCCGTCCATTGTGCCTCATTATTACATGTAATAAAAGGATTTCCGACAGCCAGGTATCCGTGGTCACACGTGAACTTCCGTGTCGCTCCGATTTTGTAATCGCCACCGCCGCACGTTCCGTATGGAATAGTTGGGGTGTCACCGCAAGGTATGCACTTAAAGTTGGGCAGGGTCCACTGCGCTTGGGGATTGCACGTTATCATTGGGTTACCTACGGCCAAATAACCGGGCTCGCATGTGAACATCCGGGTCGCTCCAAGCGTGTAGTCGCCACCACCACACGTTCCGTATGGAATAGTTGGGGTTTCACCGCATGGTATACACTTAAAGTCGGGCAGGGTCCACTGCGCATGGGGATTGCATGTTATCATTGGGTTACCTACGGCCAAATAACCGGGCTCGCATGTGAACATCCGGGTCGCTCCAAGCGTGTTGTCGCCGCCGCCGCACGTTCCATATGGAACAGTAGGGGTTTCACCACAGGGTATGCACTTGAAGTCGGGGACTGTCCACTGCGCTTGAGCGTTACATGTGATCATCGGATTTCCAAAAGCCAAATAACCGGGGGCGCATGTGAAAAGTCTTGTTGAACCAATCAGAACATCGCCTCCACCGCATGTGCCATACTGGACGACCGGGGTTTGATCGGAACACGCTAAAAGTGCGGGAAACAATACTACCGTTACTTTTTACATCAGACACACGACTGTAAAAATGTACAGTTGCATGAATTACAATTGTATTATTAATCTAATTAAACACTATTTAGAGAAAAAGTAACACAATCAGAAACGAACAAAGTCAATCGTACTTAGAGTAAAAAGATGCCATAAAGAGATGCCTGTTTGAGTATATCGCTGGTGAAGGCCTGCATTTAAAATCGCCGATTTCATTCGTCTTAAATATTTTGATGTGATGGATATTGCTATAAAAGAGCACCACAAAACACTCGAACAAAACTAATGAGGCGTCAACTTAAAAAACAACAACATAATAAGGACACCCACGGACGCAGTCGAAGTCGGTGGCTAGATGGGTCCACGTGAAGTCGCTTTGGCAGGTTATAGCCCCGTTGCCCCTCTGAAGGTACCCGTCCAGACACTGGTACTGTCGCATCGTCCCTATCGCGCGGGCGCCATCCGAACATCTGGCGAACTGGACGACGGGCGGAACGGGACATGCTGCATAGAAAATAGCAAGGTGATTATTTGAGTGCAAAACAGGAAAAAGGTAATAGTTATGAGTTATATTTTCGAGTAGAGAAAGAAGAAAACGTATTTGAATCTGAGAGCCTAAATGCAAAAGGATCGGTGCGTATCCATACATATATTTACAGACTTGTAGCTTGCGGATTAAAAAAAAAAAAACAACAACAAAAAACACAACATATGTCAGAATAATTTTTGGCTCGAACACCACTCTATCAGTGGCATGTTGTCTTCTTATCAATGATTAGCAAACTCTGATCATTACGCCAACTAACGTTACTTACAGCAAATGATGAAAGCGTAAGGCTAATGTGTACTATTAAACCTAAAAAGCGCCTTACGGCAAATGGTCGTCATCATGCTGGCCAGTTTGTCCTTGAGCTGGTTGAAGTTGTCGATGGTCATCACCTGGAGTTGCGTGGAGGCGATGTTGCCCAGCTCCTCGAGGGCGATGCGATGCCCGATACCGACCGCGAACATATTGATGCCCATCAGTTCGGCCTTTTTGGCTTCGTGCATAGTCTGAACGGGATCCTTGCTGATGCCGTCGGTGATCACCACGCACGTCCATGGAACGTTTGGGCGGCCGTGAGCTTGGAAGATTTCCGTCATTTCCTGTAACGAAAACGGTTACATTACGAAATAGTGGAATTTCTTGCATGTAAACACGTTTTTTGGACGATATTATCTGGAGTGTATCATATGTTTCATAAAAAATGTTGCGAAAATATTGTGATATTATTATTAATTTTTAAACAAAATTTATATTTAAAAAAACGGACGAGAAATCTGTACTTTACCTTGATTGCGAGGGCGGTGTTTGTGCCATCCCTGGGGTGCTCTAAGGTATTAGCGGCGTTCATGAGATAGTTCGCGTCGTACGAGAAGCTGTGCTTGCTGTTGACCGGGACGTGGGAGCTGTACACTAGCATTCCTATCCGGGCCTTGTTTTGGCCCAGATCGATATGGGGAACCATGCTGGCCATCGCCCTCTTGAGGGTTACGAAATCCGGGGCCGATATACTGTCGGAGCCGTCGATCACGAAATACATGTCCATCAGTGATCTGCATTCTGGGAGAATCAATAAATTTACATTCATATACTTACTGCTATGCAGATAAAACAAAAGTTCTATACTACTTTATACAAAAAACACGTTCTAACCACATTTTTCGATGTTTTGTTGTTATTGTATGTTGCGCAAAATATCTTAAACTTTAAAAACATAAAGCAGAAACTAAACATAATAATCATATTTCATGAAATTAAATATCGATGTTCTATGTATAAGAATACATAAAACAACAACAATAACATAAATCGAAACCAAGCAAAACACAGACAAATGGAAACCAATTTTATCACTGAAATCATCATAACAGTACGTTATTAATGAAACACGTTCCTAAGATTAAGTGTGTTGATACCTGATGGATCAGTTCTCACTGCAGGGGCGCGCCCACCGAGAGCCACGTGCACGACGAGAATGCACGAGAGGATAACATCCCGGGTCTTTAACATGTCAGTCTGAAAACGCGACAAGATTTCACATAAGTAACTCAACTAAAATTCAACGCAATAAATAAACACACCAATATTTTCTTATTAACAAATAATTGTATTCTTTAACATAGAAAACAAACAGCTTTTGAAATAAATAGTCTATGCGTTGATTTCAATAATACCGCAAATACCAAATTTCTTATCAAGGAACAAACAGAACAAGGCAAAAGCAGAAAACCGAACAAAACTGGCTCGTAATAATGTCCTCAAATTGTGATCTGTTAAATTCAGCTGCTTTAAACTTGTCAGAATACAAAATAATTATTACAATAAATTGAATTTCTCATAAAAATGTTATTTATTTTCGTAAAATTTATTTACACTTTTTTAAAATAAAGATAAAACAAAAAGTCTAAATACCTGTAAAGTAAATATCTGAAATAAATAATCTGTACAAATTAATTGTTTTCCACTACAAATAACCATGCAAGTTATGTATCTCAACGCTTCGGTCTTCGCTTATAAACTGCAGCGTTTTATCGTCTAACCAATCAACAACCGCGCAGTCATTGCGCTAGACGTTAACGTAATTAATTAACGACTTAAACACGCGTTGACGTTCGTATACGCTCCGTTAGCTGTCTCATAACGCAATACAATTAACCAATTTGAAATGGGATTGAGGGTTTGACGCTCATTAATGTTTTTGGAGTTTTAATTGTTATTGTTGCAATTTCTACACTCGTGTTTTGTAGCCGCTGATCACTGACCACTTTTCAACGTTTCAATATTAAAATTGTACTCGATGAAGTGTAAGATACATTAATGTTAATTTTATAATAGTAACTTTATGAAATAAAAAAAATCATATCAAGTTACCTATTTTTTTTCAACGTGGTCTGCAATTAACAAACACACGTCATGCATATTAGATGATGATGATAATGCAGCTGCTGCTACTTCTGCTGCTGTTGATGCTGATAAAAATGATACTATTTATTATATAGAGGATATTTGTTGGATTCGGTGGATTATCGATTTTAATTCACGAGTGATCATAGAAATTAATATTTTCACGAGTGGCGCAGCCACGAGTGAAAATATATATTTTCTATGATCACGAGTGAATTAAAATCGGTATTCCACCGAATCCAACAAATTTTCTTTTTATTTCATGCTTTTTTCACAGTTTATATACATTGTTAAAGAGTTTAACTAAATAATGTCGTTGGGATAATGACGTCATTTCGTCAAAATAATGACGTAATTTCACAGTAAACAGTGAAAATTATCGAGAATTTTCACTGATAATTTTCATTGTTTGAAACAGTGAAATTATCAGTTTTAATTCACTGATATTTCTCTATAAACCACCGGAAAGCATTAAATAATATGATTGCAATCGTTCTTTGCTCAAGAGCAAGTCAAACCATGTGTAAGATTGTTTGGTGAACTATAAGAGTTTGAGTTCACGATACATTTTTTTTTCGGATATATCACACATATTATTGAAAGCACACAAATGTGTCTAACTCGTTGTGCAATGAAAATTGAATAGTTTGATTTTTTAAGTCCGACTTGTTGTATTGTCGAGTCGACGAACTACAGATCAGTTTGTTGAATTTTGTAGAAAGTATGGGATGTAGTATATATTTCAATAAGAAACAGAATAGGACCGATAACAAATCCTCGAGATACCCCAGACTTAATAGTTTGAAAAGACGATTTATTTTATTCTACTTTAATGCATTGTCTGCTATTTGGCAAATATTATTAAATTATTTTTGAGCATATTTATAGAAATGGTGCTTATTAAGTTTTAAAGTAAGGTGTCATTTTCTACTTAGTCAAAGATTATAATATACTTAAAACTGTGAAAAGAACATGTGTCGGGGAAAAAAAAATACAAAATTTTCAAACAAGTTTAAAACAGATTCTGTTTAAATCGAAAACACTTGAACAAACAACTCCAGCTTCACCAGTAGCAACACGAACAATACAGTTTACAATAAAACATCATTAGACATTATACCATGTATATACACATCATTAGATATTATACCATGTATATACACATCATTAGACATTATACCATGTATATACATGTACGAAGATCATTAGACATTATACCATGTATATACATGTACGAAGATTTTTGCATGAGTCACATAAAAACAAACGTTTATTTATTTTAAGACACGTTTCTTGAAAACAATACAATTTTAAATGCGCTTTTAGGAAACATGTCAGAATAATATCTCTTTATACGCAAAATAAAAGAATGCGGATACGTTTTGGTTCACACAAGTAGGAAATGCATGCGTGGACGAAATCTAAACTTAGGCACTCCTTAAGATGCATATGCGGTTTGGTTTTAAAGGATGAATCGCAGATATTGATATTGAGCAGCAATCTATCTATATGTCGTTATTTGTTCTAAGAATATGAACAAATTATATGTGTTTTTTTTATAACAAATTTTAATCAAGAAATTTAGGCAAATTTCCCCCTTCGAACCTGACGATAGGCGTGTTACATCAGGAATACTTTAAATTAATACCGCCGTTTATCATTTGGAAACATGTTTGAGCAAATGCAATAAACAGTTTAGCCCATTTAGGACAAACAGTGAAAATAAATAAAACCTGTAAGACATCCAAACTAATATTGTGTATAATACACACAAAGTTATCATAAGTCATATTCATGTCTCTTATGCATCAAGGTAGCTGCATTAATCATGGTCTCTGTTTCATATTTTCTTTTTCGAAACTCCGCCCTCAAGGGCCGTCCTTTGATATAAATGCGGAAACTATCGACACATATAATTTGTCATTTTATTATATCGATTATCCATCCACCAAAGCAGACTGTATTCAACACTCAAATACGAAAACACGTCTTCGTTACTAGCGTGTTTTGTTTCCGTATCACAATTAGTAGCCGAACTATCACTGTACACAAACTCGACTGATACAAGTTCTCAGAACACCATACTAACATAATATTCTATAAATACTAACATGTCATATTCACTTACTAATATGCGCGTTTTCAAGTTAATTCACAATAAAATTCGTCTTTTCAAACGTATTCAACTTGACAATCGACAATAACATGTTTATTGACTAAACTATTTCTTGTGTTGGGTAGCACTTTCTTTCTTTTGGCAGACCCACGTACTTCATCCATATCAATATATGACTTGCTGCTTAGAGTATATGGACTATTGCAACGATACGCCACTCCAAGCTATCACATAGTTTAAGCTTCAAAACCACTCTATCCAAGTGCAATGATTGGACAATATCGCGTATGGATATTATTCAGATATGAAGAGGAACATAATGTTGTAAATCTGGAACATGGAGCACGATTTGCTTATATTTGAAATGAAGACTTAACTTAAAATCTGCCATTTTTTTGCTCCATGGAAATGAACACTCCTTATTTCAAAACTTAATTGGTAAGCATACAAATAACATATTTAAACAGCCATGCCTATGGTAACCTTTTGTAAGACTAAGTAACGTCAAAGTTGACTTTTAAACGATTATAGTGAAGATCTTAACGTACACGTCATAAGGGCCAAAACTTAAAAGCGACACTTTGTGGAATTTTGAATAGTTGTGCTAAATAAAAGCAATGTAACATGTAATACAGCAGTCTAAGGCTTAAATGATTTATATCTGCCAAGTTTATGTGAACTATAGTGAATATGATAAGTGTGATACGGCTACTAAGAGACATGACATGAAACATGACCACACAATGCGAAAGTTCTGTATGGTCAAATTGAGCTGTGCACATCGGCCTATGTATCGGATATACAATTAAACACGTATCATATCCGCGGTTTGAACAGACCGCATGACTCAAAGTCAAATGTAAATCAAGACTCACAATAACGGGAAATCCTCATTTGTGTTTTTCAATGTATAAATCTTTCCATCTGAGAATTGTTTAATTAAAGATAAGACTTTAATATCAATCTCATCGGGTGCCGTAGATTTGGCTGGTCGTCTAAATCACATAGACGCGTCAATGAATGAGAAATTGAAAGATTAATGTAGTTTTACCAGAGAAACCTTTCTTTGGGGAATTAAGTAATGCGTTATTAAGATTTTCGTACCGATGCTAGATCCCTAGTTTGTAAAACTCGTGTCAATGTCTTACAAATAGAAAGGGAACATTTCATTTATATGCTGTCAACACATTAAACAAATACCAATGTTTCGTGGCTGTATTAAATTATGTTGACCTATTAAGCAACTACATCTCGTATATCAACTTCATCTCGTATATCAACTACATCTCGTATATCAACTACATCTCGTATATCAACTACATCTCGTATATCAACTACATCTCGTATATCAACCATGGCTAATAATAAGCCTATGCACCATTAATTATTTTATACTTATTCATTCAAACTTCAATTTAATTGATCTATTATATTTTATTCTCTTCTATTCTGTTTTATTCTATTTTAAAAAAGGTCCACTGCATTATTGCCTGAGTTGTTTTGTATTTGTATTTTGTTTCATTTGTTTTGTCAAAATTACGTAAAACTACATAAGTCTTTTACGTAACATAAACAAACAAAGTAATAAACATAAACAAACAAAGTAATAAACATAAATAAACAAAGTAATAAATTCAAACAACGCACAAAATTGACGTAAAATTTAATGTTATATGTTGTGAACGTATTTAATGTAAAAATTATGCGTTCATCTACTCAAAACCAAGTGTTCTACTTTCAAAATTGTAAAAACACAGTATTTAAATTGATTTAATAGTCATTACATTACATTATTTTCCATTGTCGCACGTTCACAAAATTCATGACACTTAATCGACCATAATTGCCTTCGGCGACGTAAAACGAAAAAAAGATTATTGACGTAAACGTCTTGCCACGACCAGCGTAACGACATTGTACGCTTTACGTCAACGTGTTTATTCACGTTTGCCAATAGCGTCGCGCTATCACTGAAGCTTGATATAAATACATTATTCTAGCGTTAAAACTTAAGTTTTTGTTATTCGTTTTCTTGGGAGGATCATCTTGTCGAAAGTATTTCTCTCATATTTATTTAATAGGTAAGTGTGGATTCGAAATAATATATTAATATCTAATCTGGACACAAGTATGTCTTTGTCATATGTGTGTTTGTGTGAAAAGAAACATGTAACCGATTTAATAAATGAAGATTTATACAGCTCTTTTAATCACTCAGTTTATTGTGATCAAGTGATTGTTATAATTATTTACAATACATAAAGATGTTGTAATTTTATCTAACTTTTATATTTTTGGCTTTATAATAGTTGTCACTAGTACATACGTGTATTTAATATTTTAGTTATCGTTCGTTGTGTATTTGCATACACAAAACACCAATTCGATCAGTGTTTCGATTTAATAAAACGACCTGTTAAGTATGTTTTTAAATGAGAACAATATATATATNGGACTTTGTTTATTTTAACGTGTTATAACGACACGATTGTTCGTTGTGTTTTGTGTGTCATGTTTCATGAAATATTCAGAATAAAAATGTTATCAATGCAAATACATGATTTTGAAAATCTAACAATTTACCTTTTATACGACATACAATGGTTATAATGTTACCCAGCAAGAAATATACACGACCACAGTGAGGATCGGATCCGGAACGATCCGGGTCAAAGGCTCGTACATATAACACGACAGCATTCGTATCGCTAACAAATCACCTTACTACAGTATGTGAACTGTTGGTCATTTCAGACGATCATGAGACTGCAGGTGGTGTGCTTACTGTGGATTCTGCAGACAGTCCAGGCTCAGGTCCAAGGAACCAAAGATCCAAGTAAGTCGCGACAACAGGGGCATGAATTGCCGAGAGATATTATAACTGAGTAGTATTGAGAATACATAAACCCTACATACATATAACGTATTAAATAAACTATAATTAAGGTTTTGCACGTTATTATTGATAATCAAAAATGAAAAAAAACATATTTATACATTATTTTAAATTTGCACTAAAAGTCGTTTAGAAAATGTGTTTATATAACTTATAAGAAACGTTATAATATTACTTATTATGGTAAGGACACGGGCATTGAATTTAACTTTCGAATGCTGTGAGATACTCAGTCGTTGGTATAAATTGAATAAAACAAACGTTCAATCATCTGTGAACATAGGGAGGACATACAACTTTGAAATCTCAAGCCCACTTTATCAATTGTGGTTACATCAATCACGCCTTCTTGATATTCAACATGTTTTCATGTTCAATATGGCGTAGCTGAAATATATTGTATTACTAAACGGTAATGTGAAAAAAAGTGGGCGCAACAATTTAAAGAATTGAAGAATTCGAATATGTAGTTTATTTCGATGATTTTTATCCTAACATGAACTTCTTGGTACCAGGGCTTTTGCAGTTTCGACAAGATGTTTGTTATTTAGTCCGCATCTGATGGCGTGGTAAATAAATACAGCTCTGCTAGAATATTGATTTGTAAACTGATACACTCTATGTGCGTTAAATTGACACATTTCTTTTTTTTTATCGCCATTGGATGTGTTTAGTTTTTGTTTTTAGACTAGTTCTGTGAAATTAGAAACCTCGAAACACTTTTTAACATCAGCTCATCGTTTTTGTTTGAAGTAACCTTTAAAAATATAAATAACACATCTTCCGTCATTCTTTTTGTAAATCACTTTGATATTTTTTTTTCACCTTAAAACATCCGAAGTGTGGATGGAAAACGTGAAAAAAAATGAAAACGCGGTTTATCAATATGAGGCGCTGATATTGCTGTTCTTACATTCGTTCATTTATTCTTAAGTCTGTAAAATCCCAGGGGATCCCCCGGGGAATGGTTCTTCAGTTGAGTTATGATGGCAATATTCATATACACGGTCTAGTCCTAACCGATATCTTAAATGAGATGCTGTCATTTTCAATTTTCTTTCACACAAAGAGTTTTTTATTTATCGTATTTAAAAAAGCCTTGTGTAGGATAGAATCGTTAATTTAAAATACGTTTTAATGTTACTGAACGAATTGATTTTTAAGATCTTAGGTAAGGCCTAATTTCAGAAATGTCTAGTCTATATATGGGACATCAAAATACATGTTTTGATCAACCATAACATTTCAAACAGCAATCGTTTATTTAGGCTGACTGACAGATTACTTATTACACAGTTTAAAGGGCAGCAGTTAATTTGTCTCAGCCGTGTCGGCAGTGTTCAGGTTTCAGCTTTTTTCGGCATTATATTTGACTCAGCTATTGCGGCATTAATTTGCTTTCAGCTATGTCGGCAGTGTATTGGTTTCAGCTATTGACATCAGTTGTTTAAGGGCGGCCTAACTCCTCACTGTACCAATTGCAGGTTCCCAATACAAAGTAGTTCATTTCCCGGATTGGAGGTTGGTGGTTGATTCGTGAGCTATGAACAAGAACAAAATGTATACCAGGCCATTACAATTATTATTAAATCACATTGTTCCTTACAGGCGTGTGCGATGGTGCGGTGATGCGTCATGGTGTCGGGTTCAATCCACACCCTTCTGACTGCTCTATGTTCGTGCAGTGTTTCGAGTATCCGGGCGGGCGACTGAGTCCCGTATACAGGGCGTGTGAGTACGGGCAGTTCTGGGACCATGCCAAGCTCCGATGCCTACCCGCTGACAGTGTCAACTGCCCACATGGTAAACTTTAGTTTTTGTGCGTGATTCATTTATCTCATAACGCAACACAAATGCCCTAATATCCATCCAACCTCCTTTACGTAAACTTCCAAATGCACCAAAATAGACTTATTACAACTCTTAAGATATCTTGTTTTTATTATCAAAATCTCGACACAATTTTAGACATAATAGAACAGTAGAATAAGCAATTTTCATTTTTTAATTGTTTTTTTTCTGGTTAGAAATTAATTAAAAAAAAATGATAGAATTTAAGTTTTAAAAATTACATCATTGTTTTTAGGATATGTGTTTGTTAATATTTTTTATCAATATTCTATTTGACATTTACCTCAACAAAAATGCGACACTTACCGTATGTTGCTAAAGAAAACATACAAATTAAACACATATACATTTAGATAACAAAGTCAGAGTTTGAGCACACGTCTATTTAGCGTTGTCACTGGTTACCAAATTATATCGAATCTATGTACAAACACAACGCAATTATAGTTTCCAGTCACTCTCATTTTAAGACAAATGCAAGACGGGCGTAAAGTCATACATGCACTCGGACCGGAACCAATGCGGGGCATTCTGGGAGTGCCTTAACGGCAAGGCGTACGGCCGCTGCTGTCCCGACGGCCAGGGCTACCATCCCACGAAGGGCTGCGTTGAAAGCACCACGTGTACCGACATGTGCCCGCTTAAGGATCGTGTTCCAGGTATGCCATAATAAAAGGAATCGACCTTTTTTCGGATTGTCATCCAATGATTGAATGTTCTTACCATTATTAAAGTGATACATAATAATAACTCAACGATTTATAGTAAATCCTGAGATAAACAAATATTAGAAAGGAACGAAATTATCAACAAGGCAATTAATTCGTAAAGGACCAGTGATCGCGTTGCCTTTCTGTTTTACCATATTTGTTTGTTAAGGGGTTAAAGTAAATCGATTGGGTACAGGAAAGATGTCTTTTTGTTTTACTCCATTAATAACCCATATTGAATATTGAGCGCATTCAACGTCGGAAGATGATGCAAAATTGAAAATGACACACCAATAACACATTTGACAGTATTTACTGGATTTCGTACATGGCAATAATAATCACTTCCAATAGCACCACACGATGTTTTGATATTCAAGACCAAGGAAAGTTAATACAATAACTCGTAAGATCATATCGTAGTCATGCATTGAGTCTTTCACATCCGTCTGATCACCATAAAGTTGACTTTGTAAAGGATATTGCAAGTAAACACTGAGCAAACGATGTAATATCTAATTTTGGAAAACATCTTCTAGTGGTGCTTTATTATAAGCAATATATAAATGCATATGCAGTACTGTTCAATACGTACATCAAACCACTAAGCATTTAACTGAGCTTGTACGTTCAAATATCATAGTCTTGTAATAAAGACATAAGACGCTTCTTTATGTTCGAACAGGGTGCAGCAGACGGCCAGTTTCCAGAGGTCCGACTAAGTATGAGCAATACACTGACAACGGAATCTGGAAGCAGATGGAATGCCCCAGCGGTCGGGCTTACAACCCTACTGACTGCGAGTGCTCAATCACCGGGATCCTCTCAACAACTCGCCGCCGTGAGTGATCTCCTGTGTTTGTGCATATATAAAACTCCGACTCTGAACTGGATACATTTTCAATGCTTTGTATTGATCGTTATAAGGCGGTGACCACAGTTTTATTAATGTATGTTTGTGAACTGGTTTTGCAATGGGTTCGTGTCATAATCAACGAACCACAAACTATAATAAGGTTTCTCTCTTACTGGTGAAGCTGAAGTTTCACTTTGTTTATAGTCGTGCATCAACATATTATAATGGATGACCTTTCAATTATAAAATAATTAATTGACCATTAGAGAAATCTGTTTGTGTCTCATATATTGTTATATAGAGAAACAGCCTATAGCAAACCTGATAAAATCAAAGACACAAATGCTGAACTTTGGCATAGTTTTTATTAAAAACCTAAACATGTTCGTCTCAACGAGACATTCCTAAAGCGTATCTGAATTATTGCCATTCCATTTAAGCCTGCAAACCGGATGTTGTGCTGTCATTCAATAATGGCAAAGCTGAAGACGAATCCCTCAATGGTAACGTGGTCAAGCTTGTGAATGTCGTTCTAAAGGATAACGCAAGTTACTTCAACGGCCGTTCCAAGCTCATAATCGAGCCCCTGAAACCAAGCATTAACGATGAAGGTGACTTGGTCATCAAGATGAAGTTCATGTACGTATTGGCTTAATTAATGTTTATATTTTATAAGTACTAGCTTGAACATTAGACACGTTAAGACCTGTTTTAACTCCAAATACTTTCCGTTGACCGTTCTGAGGTGGTGACCAAAGACTCATTGGTTGGTGTTTGTTGCGTGTTTGTGGGTCGTGTCTAGTGATTGCGTGTGTCAAACTGTTTGGCAATTGGTCCCATAAATTAAGGACCACGTTCTATCTTAAGCTTTCTCTAATGATAACGCAGCTTTAGTTTTACTGCGTTAACATTTGTATTAAAATAACACGCTTGAATGAATGAATCAAGTGTTAATACAATCGTGTATGTACCATTATAATGTGAGGCGGTTGTATATTCTTACAGGGAAGACAAGCGCTTCTCTTCACGCCTGCAAGGCATTCTGACCAATGGTCATTGTGGCAAGGGTTCGCCAGTCACGCCCTCTGTCCTGGTTGTTAAGGCACAGAATGTGATTGTCCTTGGTGCGGAGGCAAACTTCTCAAGATCAATGGAACTTCCCATTGTCGTAAGTGGCTTTTGTGCTTTTTCTCCTCTTATCCTGTAAAAGTTAACATGATTTTGATCATTTCTTCTGCAGTGATTAGGACATTTATGTCAACAGACATGGCAATAACCTACGTAATGATTCGAACGTTAACATTAATTGCACACTGTGTTTAACACATATATAAATATAAATAAATTAACAGGGTCATATAACACCACGACAAATGATGTTACGTAGATATTGTTTTACATAAATACGGGTGTACATGAAGAAAGGCGAGATAATATTTGCATGTGTAATAATGAAGCATTAAGTAAGATAGAACATTTATCATGTAGAGCGTTTACGATGTCGACGTACTTTTTTCAGGACAAACAATGGAAGGAGATCATCTACATCCACAACAAGGTGAAACTAGAGGGCAGGGTTTGTGGCGCCACTAAGAACGAGTTCTGCGTTGGAAATCTCAAGCCAACTCCCTGCGGGTTCCAGTTTGGAGCCGTTGATATCAAACCCTACGAAGGGTTCGTTGGGGCCTTGGACGAGGTACGTACAATTGACAACTGATAAGTCACAAAATGGTTGCTATATACCACAATGCTTTATCGTTCATGTATATTTCTACCAATTCTAAGACATCGTAACATGATTGCAACTCTATTTTCTGTGCATTTTATCCATCATGATGATGTCTCTTTCCTTTATATAAGCACATTCATCAAAATACCATTTACATTCCCAGTTTTCTCATTTTTTCGTTATTGTATAGCTCGCTATCATGAACTTAACATTGGCTAACTAAATCAGCTTTTATTAAATTCAAGAGCTATGTCGTATGTTTTGTTCGTGCACGTGTATTATGCGTTTAATGACCACTTTGTATATATTAAGTATACTCTTGAATTACACGTCACTTCAATGACTCTTCTTATTACTCTTTAATGTCTACCGTGTACGTGTTCATGCAGCAGTGTCAAGGTCAGAGTACTATGAGAGAGCATAACCATCGTATAACCGATCTATACAGCGTATATAGACATTCTGTGCGCACCAACATTTAAGTTCTCCACGCTATGATAACAAATAGAACACAGTAACCGTCTATTATTTAATGTTCATTCTCTATTCCAGATCTCCATCTACCGATGCAAGCCTTTGGATGCTGTGATAAACATTGGTTATTAAGAATTGAAGGTTTGTTTCTGCCAAACTATATGTGCAACTGTGTAAGTTTTGTTAACATTTTGTTCGTACTTTAAACATTTTGTGAACGTTTATTTTGCTAAGTAAGAGACGTCTGATTGTTTGTATAATATATACCGTTTCCTTTTATGTAGAAATCGTTGAAATATGTCGCCATGTTGTTTGTATACAGTGTTTGTGTGTGTGTGTTTTTTTTACATATTTTATATGTGGCGTCGTACTTATTTGTTTGTCAGTTTTTGTGTCACGTCGTTTTTCACTCATTTTATGTAGCGGTATTTCAAGCATTTCTTTGTTTTTCATAAAACAGTTATATTTAAAATAATAGGAACAATAAATGACCAAATATTTGTTAAAAAACATTAAAATTATTACAATAAATACAAAATATTGTCAAGAATGATGGGTGTCCACTCTTCAAAGCTATTTTTTGTGCTGTCGTAAGTCATATATATTTAAAGACGACTTAATGAGATTGATACAAGTTGTGCGTGTCAACGAAGCTTAAAGCGTTGCAGTTGAGTACATGCATTTATAACCAGCCTTAAATGCGTGGAGCTGCTAGAATATTGTATCAATTTTATTCGATCTCCTGACTCTCTAAACCGTGTATTATGCTTATGAATATAGTTGCATATTGCGTTTAAGCCTTCTACTTTCAAACTCAGTGAATTGTCAATATAATTTGTATTGATACAATGTCAGGTTTACAATCTGTTTCACTGAAGACAATAATTAAACATACATGAACGAAAACATATTTGTCTCCCAAACAAACCGCATCGACACATGTACATCCCGTACACATACTTTATGTTCCCGTCAAGGAAGATGTTTTTGAAATGATACATACGGCATTATGCTTGTTGTCAGTTTGTTGTTTTGAGGTTAATTTTTGTGTCGTGATGACTGTTACATGTTTATGTTTTCTCTAAATTAATGTCGTCTTGATACTAACGATCAATTATTTTTAATTGTTAACGTAATTTAGGTTGGCTTTAATGTAACAAATTAACACCGTAACAACGTACCAACGTAACGATTGTCTTGTCTTTACTGATTAACGGACATGGATTTCACAATCAGATATTATCATTTCAAATAATAAACAATACGACATGATCTTTGCTTTTTAATTGAACAGTTTGATACAATTAGTGTTTGTTTATGTTAAGGAAGTGCGTGGTTCTTTCCACTTCTTATGTTACAACATGCCTTGAAAGTGCAATAATGTTCTATATGTATTCTGTGATTTGAAATTGTATAATATTTCCCAAATTTTGGAAAATCTCCCCGTAAAAAACAACAACATTCAATTCAATACATACGTTAAACAATATCACTTTTATTATCAAAAAAGAGTAAAGTGTGGATATTTGCACATTGCTCGATCAAAACTTGTCAAAATTGATCAAATCGAATGTTGTTCCTCATGAATGTATATGTTCAATTATTTGTGTTTTATTTTTCTCTATTGTTTATTTATTTTACTGACATAGTATCAATGTGACTTTAAGACTGATATTCGCGTATAGAAATGTAAAATAATATTTTGTTAAATAAACTGTTTAATATGCACGTGTATGTTTGTTATTTATTGTTGGCCACTCATTGCGACACATTCGGTTTTATTTTTGTCAGACTGTTTGGCGATTCGTCTTTTGCCATTAATACATGATCTCGTGCTAAACAGGTTTGCCTTTTTCTGGTGCGGTTTCAAACTGTTTATATTTGAAACAACAAGCATTTTCATGTACAAAAAAACTATTCAAGAAAAGCTTCTATTAAAAAAAATCACATTTGGCATGAACAAACAACTGCACCTAATTAACACATGGTTCTGCCGATAAGCTAAATATTTTCACTTGGGAAGAGTTGCATAACGAGTACAAAACGGTTTGAGTTTTAGAAAGTAAACTTACGTTATGTATACCTTTAACAACCACGCAAACAAAAAACAAATAAAGCAAATCTGAAACACCAGGAAAACCCGAAAACAAAATAACACAATAATAATTTAATACAGAAAAACCACTTCATAAAATTTATATTTCATAAGTCCGTATGGATTTGTGCACAACTTTATTCTCTACCTTCACATAAAATGAAGATTTTATTATGAAAATGTTGCTCTGGTTTACATCCAACCATTTAGTAGTTTAATTAAAAAAGAATAAAGTTCACTTTCACTGCTGTTTGATTCTATGGGTCAACTGGCTTTAAAATAAGGTCCAATACACGTATGACATCTCAAAGCATAGCACGGATTATGAATGAGTGCCAATACACGTATGACATCTCAAAGCATAGCACGGATTATGAATGAGGGCCAATACACGTATGACATCTCAAAGCATAGCACGGATTATGAATGAGGGCTACGATAAAGCCAAGCAATGGTTTATTGTCTTATTGATACAGAAAACTATTAAACTGAGCGCATTCGAAACACAGCATTATCACCGCATGCAACACTTTTTAAAAATCATTCTCCATAATATTTATCGTAATAGAATACTGTAAAATATGTATCGACTACCCTAAACGTATTTGCCGACATTAAGGGCTTACATGTCCGTCCCCGTTATGGATTTTAAGCAATTGTCAAACATGAAAAATACAATCCTATTAAAGCGCCAAAGAACCACATATTCAACATTCGATGGTAATGTGATGCGACATTGGGGACGGTTTCAATCCCCACATTTCCAAATGTTACAAACACCGGTCATCAATCATGTCATTTTGTTATAAAAAAGAAAATCAATTAGGCGTAGATTTTGTTTTATAACTGTTGAATGCAACATTTTCTGATTGCATAAGGCGCTTTAGATTGATGATTGCGCGACGAAAGTGTTGCAATTTAAAACTGACATCATTATTTTTGAGCACATTTAGTTTGCTTAGAAAGAAGTTACAGTCCACATCTGTTTTAGTCACACGTTCGTTACGATCATATTGCAGCGCTACTACCACACACTTTGTCTATTTTGCATTTGTTTATAGTAGTTGAAAACTGATTCTGTAAAGACATTGGCACAAAAAAAATTCTTATTACATGTTAAAACATATAATCATTTCTCCAAATGGCAATGGCATAAACAATTCAATGTATTATGTTATCTGATGTTTTTTCAGTATTGTTTTGTTATCTTTAACATGAATTTTAAGAAGAGAAGAATTTTTATTTTTCGTTTTGTCCAGATTCAAGTGATTGCGTCCACTGTAAAGCGTATTGTGTGACAATCGAACGATATTTAGAATGTGTTTTCGTAATTGTATTTATATACTATAACTGTTGCGGAACTAGATTTGCGTTAAACATATATCTACTTTAAACCCCGTATTTGAATAAATAATATGGATAAACGATTTATAGTCCCAGAGTTTTATTTGACGAATATGTTTCCTAGCAACTATCCATTATTTCTCTTGTTGTCTGTAACTTTTTAAGATATAATGTGCCCCTACATAATACAGTCGAGGTTAGGTAAGAAAATGAAAAGCAAGACGATTTGTTTATTCAACGTAGCGATGCTGATGTAAAACTCAATGAAAACTACTGTTATCTTCATTGATTAAATGTCTGTAACATCCCATTGGATTCCGTGGGATTGTCCTTTTTGTGAGTTACTTTGGCAATATTTATTCACATAGAGTCTAGTTCTTCTTATCGACGTCCCAAAAGAGATATGATTACTTTCCATTGCCTTACTCATAAATTGATTTGTTTATTTTTCTTCGTTTTTAAAGCGTTCATTCTCCGAATATTTTTATCAAAATAAGTTTTAAAGCGCGAAATAGTAAATCGATTTAGGACATCCTAGTTAACAACCTAGTTTCATGAATATTTAGAATTACATTCCGAGTACAGTTATCAAATCGGAAGCAGCCATATTGCCTCTCTTCTGTATGAGCAATTGCTGAGTGTCGTGTTTAAATCGCAGGAGTGTATTGAGTATTGATGTTGTGACAACTTATTGGTATCAACTGATAAAAGATGTGCAAAAACTGTGACCAAACCAGGGTAACACTCCACATGTGTTCAATGATACAATACCACATATTACGGAGGGGTCTATTGTAAGGATTTAAAAAATATTATACCAAGCCTTGACGATGCTGAACCTGTATGTTTACCGAAACGAGTTACATTACACTTAGTACGAATAAATCCCTACTAGTAATATCGTCAAGTTGTTGTTGTTTTAAACCGGAAAATTTGTTAAAAAAACAACTGCCAACCTTTTCTTGCTTTAATATTGACAAGTTGATAGATTCAGCTTAATACCCCATGGTAAAACCCTTTGATGTCACCACAAACGGCATCAGAAAACTCTTGTTAGACCTCAATTCCCATAAGGCGCAAGGACCAGACGGACTACCACCAAAATTCCTAAAGGAATTTGCCAGTGAGATTGCCCATGCACTGTCCCTAGTTTTCCAAGCCTCCCTCACGCAAGGTCGAGTACCCGATGAATGGAAGCACGATATGGTCACTCCAATCTTTAAGAAGGGCGACCGCACAGCTCCTGCAAATTACAGGCCAATATCCCTGACCTCAGTCTGCTGCAAGACCATGGAGCATATCATCTATAGTCAGGTCATGAAGCACCTGGAGCATCATGGCCATACTTAGTGACAGACAAGAAAAAGACATTCATGCGAAAGCCAGTTTGAAATTTCCCTACAATATATTGCCTAAAGCTTGGACGACGGCGATCAGAACGATGCGGTGATACTAACCTTAAGCAAAGCCTTCGACAAGGTACCCCACAAGCGACTCGCCATCAAGCTGGACCACTATGGGATCCGAAATGACTTACTGCAGTGGATCACAAGTTTCCTCAGCAACAGAAGCCAGGAAGTCCTTGTTGAAGACCACACCTCGTCGTCTGCACCTGTCACATCGAAAGTCCCCCAGGACTCTGTCCTAGGCCCCCTGCTCTTCCTGATGTATATCAATTACATGCCAGGAAGAGTAGCCTGCACCTCACGCCTCTTCGCAGATGACAACCTTATGTATCGTAAGATCCGTTCGACTGATGATAAAGACATCCTGCAAGAGGACCTAAGAAAATGAGAACAGTGGGAGAGAGATTGGCAATTGCAGTTCAACCCCTCCACATGTGAGACTATCCACTTCACCAAAAAAACGTAATCCTATCATGAGGACCTACGAGCTCCATGGCCATTCACTCGCAAACGTCTCAAGTGGGAAATACTTAGGGGTTACACTGCACGAAAAACTGCTTTGGAACAGCCATGTTGATGAGGTCTCCAAGAAAGCCAGCAATTTTCTTGCCTTCTTGAGAAGAAATATAAGCGACTGTTCGACCGATGTGAAGGCTCAATGTTACAAAGCTCTTGTGCGTCCGATCATGGAGTATGCATCGACAACATGGGACCCATATACTGCGGCAAACACAGCCCATCTAGAAGCAGAACAGCGCAGGGTTGCCAGATTTGTCAAGGGAGATTACAGGACAACAAGCAGCGCGAGCCAAATGATCGCCGCCCTAGGATGGCAATCCCAACAAACACGTCGTGCTGACTCCCGACTGGTACTAATGTACAGGATAACCAACTGCCTGATTTTAATACCAGCCAACCTGTACCTCCATCCAGCCACTGTGTCCCTACAGAGAGGAATAAATGTTTGCTTCTTGGTACCGTTCTGAAGAACATATCTGTAAAGACACTCCTTCTTCCCAGCAGCAATCCGACTCTGGAACCAGCTGCCGGTAGAAGTCACCACAGCCCAGTCATTGGTCAGCTTCAAGGCGTCACCCTGCATTAGAACACAAACACAGTTTTTATCCGATTTTATCTTTCACATGTTTGTATGTTTGTATTACCTCACAACGAACTTGTACAGTCAAAGTGCGTCGATGCTCCATAGGAGCCCTGCACTTTACGGGAAGAAGAAGAAGTAGAAGTTGAATCGCTTGCTTTTACAAATATCTACGGACCTATTTTCGTAGATATATACTGAAGCGAGGACACGAAAGGCTCCGAAGACGGCTTTCATTAACAACAATCATGCAACTAGCGACATGTTAACTACCAGACGTTATGATTGGCCACATTAAGGGAATACTGCGATACATGTTAAATAACTTACACAAATGCGCAAACATGCACATAATAATCTGGACGTACCAATTATAAATTTCATAAACAAATCTACATTCACACTCAAAACAATGGTGGATTTTGTTATGTAAATTTTCTCATGTAAATGTTGAACACAAAGTTTATCGTAAAAGAATCAGCAGTCGTGTTGTCAGACCCAACATAAGGACGACTTTGAGGAATACAAAGTATATTCCAGATATTTCATTCTACGACACGTAACCTCTCTTAAATGGTATCGGGCTCCCGCAAAGTGCATTTCGCGTTAGTCTGACTCTGACAAGCCATTAGCCGCTAAGAACTGATAAAAACAAACAAATTGATTCTGTTGTTGTACCTCAAATATATGGAACATGAAGGGAATAACTAGAGTTTCCTGGTCACAATTCATTTAGAGTTCAACAAGAAAGCCATCACAGTGGCGTATGTTAACATGTTGTATTGCGTCACAAGTAAAACAATATTAGGCATGATCATTGCTACAGAACATGTGTTGCGCTAATCCTATGAAACGATCTACGAAACATAATATAATGTGTATTTAGCTTACCGAGTTGCAACTGTTATGAAGGCAGGTGAAGTTAAGTGACTGATCTATAGTTAATCTATGATCTATGCTTAACTACAATCCTTTTCATGAAGTAATAATACTTACTGATACTTTTTTTCTTATCACATGTTAATATCAAATACTGGTACAACATGAAAGAGATAAAGGGAAAAAACAGCAACACTCTGTCCTATGTAATCACCATGGAATTATTTCGAAATATGGAACCAAACATACGCTCCTTCAAATTGCTGTTGCATATACAAGCACTATTAAAAAGAGTTTTGAGAGTGCACATACATTTTTATTTTGAATATTGCATTCATGAGGATGTAGAGACAACTAAAACACATGCATACGTATCCAATCCATGTACTTGGTGACCAAGTTTTTGGAAAACGGGAAGGGAAAGGGAAACACCTTGTATTGTAAAAATATGTTTTTACATACTTGAGTGTTGGGGCAAACATATGAGCATAACAGGCAACGAAAAATGTTCTTATCACGTCAGTTACCAGAAGTAAATGTCACATTTATAGACAACACACAAAACCAATCAAATAATTCCATTATTTCGGTAATTTTAAATATCAACTATTTTTGATAGACAATAACAAACGGGAACCAGCATAAATAACTTCATAAAGCGTCTTATGCAGTCACACATCACACACCTACTAATTAAAACCTGTTAATGACTTTGATTTATGGAGATACAATTATAGCACATTACTTACACCATAACGCGTGTGAATTGCGTTAAGGTTGTGTGACCGGTCAATATTTTGTAGCCGGTTTGACTCTTTATATCCGTTAAACACCAGGTCGTTTCGACTTTCTTTCAATTGTTGCTGTTCTCGATCTCGTAATTCTTAACCTATACTACTTTTGGTTACATTCCACTCAATTATTGTGTAACCGTTTGTGGTCTATTTGAAAGAAGTGCCTTTTTTCTGAAGAGTTTCTTTTCTCTTCTGGTTTAAAAGACATTTAGGAATCGCGCCCATGCCTTTTGTGTCTATTTCTTGTATCCTATTTGTGGCAGCAACATTGTTTTGCATTTCATTGGGGACTACGTTGAAATATGAATATTGAGGGTGCTTTTATTGACTTTTTGTGCTTTTGTCGAAATCTCAATTCCGAAACTCTGTCTTCTGAGGGTTTCTGCATTTGGGCGAATAGGATTTTCGTAGAAGTTGGATGACATATTATTTCTCTCCAATTTTCAAAAGAAGACATGTTCATCTTTAAATTGATACTAGGCTACGCAAACTCAAATTAAGAAAACGCAAGAAAAATGTCTTGAAAGCTGTGCTTCTATATTGATTGCATTACTTTAATTTAGAAAACATTTGATTTATACTCATACTTATCTTCAAACTCTATTTGCATTCTACGATTGTTAAAGTAAATCATAAATTTTCGGGTAAAACATGTTCGGACAAATCGTGTCTTAAGAAAGCTTTCACACGTTTTAAACATCACAAATATTAATTGCATGAAAATAAGTCTAAATGAGCTGTTAATCTCGTCGTCTTATATGATTGTCAAGCTAATTATAATTCGCTCTGTATACGGAATCCAAGTACAGAAAACGCAAGCCAGATGGCTTGTCATGTGTCATACTGAAATGCGTGTTTGTTGCATTTCTGCTTATCAGATCGACCTGAAATTGTGTTTGTGTGGTACAGATAGATTAATAATATGTAAATACGTTTTTTTCCATCTCATAATTGTGAGTTTCCTTTTAAGAAAACCAGGTACCTGGTATTCAGCTTTTATAGAAAATCACTTTGTAGCTGTGTTATGATACTTGCATTATCTTTAGCGGGAAACATGTGATAAATGTAATAACTTAATCGTTTTCTACAATTTGTAAATTTAAACATTTTACGCACCACTAATCTAGATTGCATGAACATAACTCACGAAACTATTGTATTCTCGTCGTTTCATAAGATTTACAAACGAATTTTAGCTCGCGCTGCCTACGGAATCCATGTGCAGAAAACGCAAGCAATATGGCTTATCGTGCGTCATACTCAGATGCGTTGTTTGGGCATTTCAACGTCTCCTATCCACCATAAATTTTGTATGTGTATTACAAATAGGTTAATACCGACGAAAATATTTTCCCCCATTTTCTCACAATTTCAAGTTTCCTTTTAATAGACTTGTTCCCGTTTTGGTAAATTGACAAAATGAAAAAAAAAATGTTTAGATTTTCAAATTTTCGTTGTAGTTATGATATTTGCGAGGAAACAGTAATACTGAACACTTACCATTCTCTTAAATACCCATTATATCAATCTTTTGACGATTAAAAATCCTGAAAATTATAAAGCTTTACAAACGCGAAACGATTGAATAATTTGGAGTTCTGTTGTTATCGGTATATTTTGTGACATTACGAGGATTTCACCAAGGGTCAGAGGTTCGAGCCCCGGTGTGAATTACTTTATTATTTTTTGTTTTATTTAATTTTTGTTTTATTCTTGAACCCTTTACTTTCGATGTTTACATTCATCCATTTAAAGCATTTAATGACAAATTTCATAACATGCCAAAATATGTGAACAAGTCCCTTTAAGGCTGCATTAAACTAATTCAGTGTGTATTCCTCCGTTGTCTAAAGTATTTCATATTTCTAAAGAATTCCTTTTCTGGTCTGGTTTAAAAAACAATTAAGCAATCGCACTCATGTCTTTCGTGTTTTTTTTTCTGTATTCAATGTGTGGCTGCAACATTTTGGTGATCATAAGTGGCTACGTTGAAANGGGGGGGGGGGGGGGGTGTTAAGAGTTACTGTGATTCGTCGAAAAATCAATCCCGAAACACTGTTTTCTGATGGTGCATTTGGACGAATGGAATTTTCGTAAAAGTTGCATGACATATCATTTATATTTCAATTTTTAAAAGAAGACATATTAAGTTTTAAATTTATACTAGTCTTGCAGTTTTTAAATAAATAAAAGACAAGAAACATTTATTGTAAACTCGCCTGTTGGAGAGTAGCCAACTAAATCGTTTAATCAGTTTTGGTTAAGCAAAAGAACTAAAATAAAGAGAGCACCGCCGTATTATACATTACAACAATATTCATATTAAACGTAGTTAGACGAAAAAACGTTATTTCGACATACATTGCAAAAACACATAAATCATATAATAACTTCTCCTACCACAACCAACGAGCCGGACGTAATGCGTTACTGTTATTCAAAATTAGCAAACCGTTTAGGATGTGTTTTTCATGATAAATTACCGAAACCAAATATATATTATACATTTTAACATGACACTTCTCTCAATAAAACAAAGCAATACATATAGCTGACTCGTTTGTGTTTTGTTGTTTTTCGAAAATATCTGTTTTTATTTTTTGCAACTGGACATTTGATGCGATGTAACACAAAACAAATACAATACGCCATCACATGTGTGTAAAACTTCCATTTAACGCTGACATTAGTTATCGCATACTATCGGATCAGTTCACAATTAAACCAAATGTTATAGTTAAATAGTTGATTTTATTATTTTCAAATTAATGCCATTTTCAGATACACTCAAAACGGTGAAGCCATCGAATGCCTATGTCATTAGCGCTTCGTGTGCCGGTATATGCCCTTTTAGGGATCGTGCTCCAGGTATTTCTATGTCTTAAGGAATTGACATATAAATTGCGACTTGAAAATCAAGGAATAAATCAGCCATATCGGTTAATTACATATGAAATGTGACTCGACGGGCTTTGGATTTTAAGCATGACACAGAAACAATTTAATGTCAGAACCAACGATAGTCTAAAACATTGTTGCATCATATTCTTGAACTTCTTTAATTTTCAATTGTTCCAACGTTTACTTCATCAAATGCACCGCTACGGAATACCGTTAGGGCCATCGTGGTTACACAATAAAATCCAGAGGGCGACAAAACGATAGTGCGATAGTACGATGGCGACAATGCGATAGTACGATGGCGACAATGCGATAGTACGATGGCGACAATGCGACAACGCGATAGTACGATGGCGACAATGCGATAGTCATCGTACTGTCGTCATCGTATTATCGCATTGTCGTCATCGTACTATCGCACTGTCGCCATCGTTGTGTCGCACTGTCGTCATCGTACTGTCGCATTGTCGCCATCGTACTATCGCACTGTCGCCATCGTATTGTCGCACTGTCGTCATCGTATTATCGCACTATCGCATTGTCGCCATCGTTCTATCGCATTGTCGCCATCGTACTATCGCATTGTCGACTATCGCCTTCCGGTACACAAACTATTCTTATTGCAGAAACAAAATAGATGACTTTATAAAGATGTACTTTGAAAGAGGTTACAGTTATAATGAAATCAAATTCTTATTGATTATAGAATGGGTATTGATGTAAGGTATGCCGAACTGCAAAGTATTTTCTAGGAAAAAATACGATGTGCGCATGCGTACCAGAAGGCGATAGACAACAATGCGACAGTACGATGACGACAATGCGACAGTGCGACAATACGATGGCGACAGTGCGATATTACGATGGCGACAATGCGATAAAACGATGACGACAGTACGATAACGCGATAGTACGATGGCGACAATGCGATGATACGATGGCGAAAGTACGATACGACTATCGCATTGTCGCCATTGTACTATCGCGTTGTCGTACTGTCGTCATCGTATTATCGCATTGTCGCCATCGTACTATCGCACTGTTGCCATCGTATTGTCGCACTGTCGCATTGTCGTAATCGTACTGTCGTATTGTCGCATTATCGCCATCGTACTATCGCATTGTCGCCATCGTGCTATCGCACTACCGCATTGTCGCCCTCTGGATTTTAATGTGTAACCACGATGGCCCTAAAGGTATTCCGTACCCATATGCACTTATTTCGACAATTGACAAAACTGCTCTTAAACAACGGAGAATAAAGGATGTCCGATCAATAAGCGAACCCTTGTTTTTCTACAGACGGTTTCGACATTTATTAGGAAAAGCAATCGCGCCATAGACATCGTTGCTGTTCGCTAGTGCTCATAATGACACACGATGCCAGAAAAATAAAAAAATAAAACAACTAAAATAACAATCAGAGACAGATAAACGGACTGTAACATTAAGAGTATTATTGACACAGGAGGGTTTGACATAACTGAAAATGGCTCACTAAAATGAGTGTTACATTGTTTACAGGATGCCAAGCATGCCGCTACGAATCATGTCCAGAAATTGTGTTTGAACATTTACCTAACACGAACTTTGGTTCAACCAACCATTATATATCAATATAATGTATTTATTATCCTGATTTCAACCGCAATGAAACAATGAAGCACTTATTTGTTTAGTTCACGATATACCCATCCATCAAAATTCCACACACATAAGTCACATCAGCATGTTTAATAAACTTTAATAGATTATATTTGCACTGAATATACGAAGTTCATATGCCAATGTATTGCACAGAAAGACAATACGCAGTCCAGATGCAGCCAGTCTTTCATTGAAAAAATAACAGCTCAGATGTGTATGCCTTGCACGGAAAACGCGCAGTTCGGATGCATAAGTCGTGAACTGAAAAAAAAAGTTCAGATGCACTTGCACTGAAACCGCGCCGTGCACATGCACACATTGAATGGCTGCAAACAGAAAATTGTGCTCAAATTAACAACGACAATCATGTCATATATGGTAATAATAATTTGATAAAGGGGCTAAAGAGAGGCTCTCTCTCTGCTTTGACGGGTATTTCAAGCATCTTAACCTGCTCCTGAGCCAAGCGTCTTACAGGAGACTGAATGCACGTAAAAATCGTTGCTTCATTCAATTTTAATCTTTCTTCATTTAATGTTGAACTATGGCTATACAATTACCTGACTCTGACCTGTTGCATAAATATTTTTAAGTACCGTTTTGATGATTGAATTAATTTGTGTACTGGAATCGGTGTTAATCGATGTTCCCACTTTAACAAAACCATACACATAATTAAAGAAGGAAATAAATCAAGCGTGTAATATATGCTAATAAAGCAATAATGTCAATGTGGCGAGCTTAACTAGTACACAATTACTAAATCATTTGTCAAATTTAAATGTTCACTTAATAAATGAAAACTATGCACCAACACAAGTATTATTATTAGTTTTTATTTGTCGTCTATAGAGATTTCTTTTTCAGGTGCATCGGCAATTCGTTTGTGTGTTTTAAATGTTTAATACTTGGCACATTATTTGTGTTTGTATTCGCTGACAACTTAATGTTATCCATGTTTGCAATGTTCCATTGATATTTTTATATAAATAATAAAGAACCATGATTATATATAACAAAACTTTTACCAATGAACTATTAAACTATTAAACATATTTCCATGATGACGTTTTAATTCGAATAATTCTATAAAAGTGTATATATTGGACAACATGTCAGCTTATGCCGATTCTGTCACCAGACGTACATACATTTACAAACCACGTAAATGACATTGCATCAATTTATGTTTGTCCACAAAGCTTTTAGTGTTGTCTTTTGAATATTTATAGCTCGCCGTAAATGCACTGTGCTGCTGGAATAACCGTCAAATTGTATTTAATCATCCGCTTCTGTACCGCACGTATTTGGCAACAGATGTTATAACTATATTTTACTGATTAATAATAGTCTCCAATTATTCCCGTTTCCGTTGATCAAACACATTTTCATAGTCGAACGTTTACATTTAACTAACACATGACATGTTTACAATCTGTTCACAACATAAATAAAACTGCTATAAATTTTGTATTAGTGTGTCTGTTAGTTAATGGTTTGTCGTATTGCATGTATTTTTTCTTCCTGAGATGCCTCTCGATTCTCTGAAACTACTATATGAAGCATAGTTCTTAAAAATTGTCAACAAGAAGGGACAACTGTGATACCTATATTTATATAATTTCACCATGCCTCATTTTTGTTTAATTCTGTTGCTCTGGTGTAATTTGAACATTTAGTAATTTAAGTGCAGTTATATCAGATTGTCATTTCAGTTAATTGCTTTAAATTTGAATAGCGATGCTATGATGTTTACTTTTATTTACACGCGTGTGTTTTGTGATTAATTCTGGGCTAAGAGTGAACTTGAGCTAGCCATAAACCGGTTTAAAATCTTAATGTTTTGTTTTGTCAGTTCCACGGCGCTGATCTTATTTTGAATAAGTGCTTTATTTATTTAAGTTTTGTACTGTATGTATTGTCTTGTACTGTATATATGCAATATGTCACGTGCAATGCATGCATTTCTACGGATTTAAACACGAATGTCGGTCCTGATATTGTCTCTCTGTTATAAGGGACACATGTTAATTGACATCGTCATTCTGTCAACAATTAACTTGTTTATACTTAGTTTCTTGTTTTTAACTCTATTTATAAAATTAATAATAGTTGTTTTAATGTACTCGCATTACTAGTTCGTTTTCTTACGTTCTGTGCGACATTGGTAATATTTTACAAGAATTTAACAAACCTATTTTGTTCAATGATGCATGCACATCAATGGTTTGGTAAAATATGTTGAATTGTTGTAACCTGTTGTGTTAAGGCACTGGAATAACTTTCTTTATTAACATTACCACTTGATAAATGTACTTCGAACACTTTTTTTTCTTCTTCAGTGAGCGTCCATTGTAACAACTTGATCACTAGAATCGTTTTTGTAACAACTCCACTCGTAAATGAGCATGTTCCATAATTTGCGATTCGCTTCCGTTCGTTGACTATTGATTTTGCTGAAATAATGTGATAATGTTTTAGAGTGTATATACGTGTATTGTAAACTGGTACATACAATTATGTAAAATAAACAGTTTAATATATCGAGGGTCGAGCGTGATAACAGTGTATCTGACATAGAATTGTTACACATATACATACGTTTCTCACTGAGTTCTTCATATATGCGTGTTCAATGCGTCATTGGAAAGACGCTATTTATGTTCTTTTCACTTTCGAAAAGCATGTTTACATTTTAAATATTTGAGATTTATCTACACAATTTGAATACAAACTGAACGTTTCGACGTTGTTGTAGAACATGGTTCTCTTTCTTCTCTCCACAACATAATACTCTGAAACCAGATTTCTTTCAGTTACATTTGTTAGAGCGAAAATTATCGAATCTTCATGTTTGTTTGTATGACTGTAAAATGTATGTTTTCAGAAATAAAATTTTATGAAAAAAAGAACATGGTTAAACATTAGTATCTAATAATTGATATTTATGTCTGTAAAGTATAGTTTGATCCGTACGGAATGATTATTGGTTCTGTTATTTTGAACATTCATTGCAGTTCT
Organism: Dreissena rostriformis; assembly: GCA_007657795.1. Lineage (NCBI taxonomy): Eukaryota > Metazoa > Mollusca > Bivalvia > Myida > Dreissenidae > Dreissena > Dreissena rostriformis. The sequence goes on along the minus strand of VMBQ01002054.1, from coordinate 97,042 downwards.
TATTAACTTCAACAGACTGATATTTTCGTTTTCAAATTCCGAAAGTCAAACAGTCATGTTCTGTTGTTGAATTTATTAGGTTTCGCGTATCTGATTTACTTTCATTTGCGTCTAAATGCATTCAATAATCTTGTGGCCAGTATTCTTTTTATTAAATATGTTACGGTTGTTTAAATATGTTCAATGTGCGAATTTGACATTTCGAAAAAAAAAACAACAAGTTATAATTGTGCCTTTACACGGTTAGGTTCCATTAAAATAAGGTTTGCGCAATACTTTGTAGAAGTTATGTTAATTGCGAAACCCAATCGCGTGTTCGGTGAAATATATTTTCAGTGTTTTTTATTCAGAAAACCCATACGTAAACATACGCGTCAACACAGGGTTCACAATAACGTCCGCTATCATCAACACCATTAAACTATATATTAGCATCAGTTATAACTAAAAAGTGATCTCTACTTTACATATATTTGAATCTGAACGTAAGATATTAAAGTATATTACTGTTTCTCTTTGAATGTTTTTATACGCAAATTTAGGACAAGCAAGCCGCCTTTGCAGATATGTATCGCCATCGTTCTATCGCATTGTCGTCATCGTACTATCGCATTGTCGCCATCGTACTATCGTAATATCGCATTGTCGCCCTCTGGATTTTAATGTGTACCCACGATGGCCCTAACGGATTTACGTAGTTATTTGACATCGATGTATAAAATACCGTTGATATATTTGTACGAGTACACAGCTGACATACTTTAGTAGATAGGCGTTTTGAAACGTGCGTATGCCAGCTGTTTACGAGTACACATATATCGCAGTATTGTACAAAATGCTATTAAATACTTATTTAAGCTGTGATGGTACTAAAGATAAATCGAACTACAAAAACAAAAGCGACTGAATGATGTCCGATGAATCAAAAGACCCGAGGTCCTGAATGATTGCAGTAAGTTTTAATCATTTATTAAGAATAAAAGTGACATCGAGGGGTCGAGGTTCATCCCGATATTTCGGCCTACTTCAGTGTTATTCAGGTTAATGCAGTGCGTCTGATTGCATTTGTAACTAGTCCACAGTGAACATTGTGTTTTTAATATAATGCCACTTTTTGAGTCATTTCTTCCACGACCACCGTCAGAAACCTCACACATTTCAATCACTTAGCATTAACATTCTGCATACATTTTAATGCACAAGTTATATTAAGATATATTGACTGTTGTCTCAGAAATTGTTTGTGGACATTTATTCGCAGAGGGTACGTTGTTCACTTGAGCCATAGCACTTTCGCCAAATCACCGATCATTCCGTCCACCTATGCACGTGACCCAAGGGGTATGAAAACCGATGTATGATTGGTTGATTATTTGCTTATGAGCTCCTTTGATTGCCAGCTAGAGAGTGGCCTAGTGTAAGGCATTGCATCGGTTTCCCCTGTACTCATTCCACACTTTTTTTTATCTATTTTCGTGACTTGACAGTTGATTTGGTTCATGTATCCACCAGATAAATAAATAAAAAAATGCTATGCACAGAGGCGAAGGCATTATTATCGATTATTGGCTAAAGATCAAACTACTCGAACTAACACAAGGCAATGTTTATAATCAACAGGCATACATATGTATTATAACATGTCATTCCTTCGTTTTGGTATAAGTTGGGTTGTCTTTAAGAGATTTTCAACATTAATGTGGTGACCCCGTGTATTTTGTCACTACATTGCCGATATTAACTAAGAATTTCAGACACGCAATTGAAAGGAATCCCACGCGTTTGGGTTACAGCTTTTTAACGATACCCGCAAACCACAGAGAAACCAATACCCGACTCACTTTAATTCGAAAACAAACCGTTTGGTGTCGTACGACAAGCCTTAATTGTAAAAACAGACAGAAACATAACAGGTTTTACTATACCTTTTATAAACACACCATCAATTGGTCAGTTTTCCCTTGTTTACAGTCACATTCTCTTACGGCAGCCATGCACTTTGAAGTAATCAAATATTTATGTTCTGACACTCTCTGATTGAACGTTTTGAAATTGTTTATCTTCTATTTCCCCCCTCTTTCACTTTATAGAGCTCCATTATGACTCTATTTAAACTACGTGCCGATTGGCCTGTCAATTTATTTATGCTTGTGCATATTTGTTAAAACGAAACGTCGAAAAGTATGAGCAATCACGAACATATGTAAAAAAAAGTAGACGTGTTGGCCTCTGTTAAACACTAAATATGTATTTCCTTTATCAAATAAATAAATAATCCAAGTGTGGTAACTCAAGATGAAAACTCGTCTAAGTCATGGACTTTTGAACAATTAAACTTATACATGTATAATATATAAACGGGTCAAAGTTTTTCGCTAATAATTTTTTTTATATATGAATAGAGGGATTTGGATGATTTCATTTAAACTTCAAAAAATAAATAAATGTTTGTCCATACTATAATAAGCCATTTCAAAAAACGTGTATCCGGACTTCCATTGGGCGGGTAGGATATAAGGTCAAGGTAAGCAAGTGCAATTACTGTACACATAAAACAGCGGTAAGCACGCGTTTTCAAAATGGGATGCCTCGATTCAGTCGATTGATGAAATGGTCCCTAAAACAAATATGCTAAAAGAGTAAACCGGAAAACAGGCTCTATTGGAAAAACCTGAACTCGACTTAAACTTTAAATTACAATAAAACAATTGTTCGATATATATTTGCAACCGAACTCGACGTCTTATATAAGAAACACAGTATAACTTTATTACTGAACAACCGTTATAAAACTAAATTTGATCGACATTCAGATTTACATTTCCAAACACTACATGTCACCGATACGTAAGTTTGCAACCCATACACCGAGCCCTCAAACTGCATGATTACTTCAATCTTAGTTTAAACATATTTATTGGTTCAGAGTATAATACATTACATTCATGTGAATATCAAAAAAGAAAAAAAACGTTCATGGATAAGAAGACAAGCATCTACGATGCGTATTTGAGTTCTGTTCCATGCTGGAGTTACTAGAGAATAAAATGCAATATGGATCAGGTAGTTAAGGATGCTATTGTTAGATCATCATTTTCCATGTCGTTCTTTTACGGTTTAAAAATCTTTATATAATTCCTTGTATGACATTTTGTTGCTATTACAAAGTAAAAACGAGCTAGATGAATTTCCACTACGTGTACAGTACTTCCAAACCATAAATATATGTAAAAGAATAAAGTTCGTGTTGTCACACACCTATAAGGGATCAGGGTGAGGGGGGTCGATCTGAACATATATGTCTATATGTCAAAGCGTTTCGTTGCTGCAAATAAGCCGTGGACACGCTGAAATAGATACGTGTTGTGTTCAAGTGATAGCCGATCATCGCCAAATAGTAGATTGTTTAAAGTCAATGGACACGGCAGATTTGAAAGGAAAGAGTTGCGTATGTTATCAAAATTTGGGCACTGCAATAAGGCGACAATCTTCAATCTTCAGTGGTTCCCGTGTTCATCTGGACGTACAGCGGCACTTACGGAGTCAATTAATTCCTGACAAATCGAGAGGTTGTTTTCTATGCCTAAATCTGCGAAGCTATGTTGCCCCGACGTTTGTCTTTGCTTTCTGGATTGGTGACTATACTGATAATCTTACTGGAATGGTGTACTGCATACATGTTACTAAGTGTAACGCGTGTAAGTTTTATTTAAACAGACAATGTCGTCTTCATGTTCATATTATTAACACAATGTGACATTTTTCCTTCATTAATAGGGGTTCCTGAACATTTGTGTGACATAATAATACGGGCAAAAGCCCACCGCACAGTATATGATACTCGAAATTTTTCTGACCATCTATTTTCGCGATGCACTTGACCAATGTAGCAACAAAGACACTTCGACAAATGCTATATCGCATGTATATGCATATCTCACGCAAAAACATGACAGGAAAGTCATTGTTTTTTTAGCGAATTGTACTCTATGATCTTGCATCATATGTATTTTTCACCGCCAAAAATACGATTTTTGCTTTAGTTTGTTATGCTTCCTGTTTTCTGTTTCCCGGCATTAAGGGAATAAGCCATATGTCACAGACTGGTTCACAACATATAGCGATTACGTTTACCAACCACAATTTTAGAAAATACAACCCGTCTGAAATGTTTTGCCTTAATCCCGAATATATTTGCTTCGATCTATTCGATATCTTAAATTTATAACTACATGTTTCCTCATAAATCAAGAAACACTTGTTAAAAAAAACATGATTTGTTAAAAAACATTATAGTCGGCATATGTACTCTCCCGGCATCGCAATTCCGGCGGTATTTGAAAAGCGCCCCCTACGGGTTGTTTACATGTCAGAGTTCGTGACCCAATTTCTATTCGCTGTCAGAAAATAGTTTTACCTGTGATTATGCGCAATACACCATAACGGTTGTAATTCATCAGAAACACGTATTTTGTTCACAGAATTTTACAATATTTCGAATTCACTTTTCAGTATTTGAGCTTGTTTCAACTTGTTTACACATCGTCTGCTCGCATTTTTTCCGATCTCATTAATGTAGGTTAGACATCACTATATTAGGATTAGGCCTCAAACCACTTAATCTAATTACGTTGGATTTTACCCTGAATACTAATAAGGATTGTGTCTTAAACGTAATTATCAAATATTTGATTTGCAGAAAATGAGAAGTGGTAAGAAGCCCTATAAGATAACATCATTTGCGTACCAACATGTTTCGTACCAAAATCCTTTCAGATTGTTAAAAATACAACAAAAATTCACATTGCCAAACCTCCTGTGTAATTTATCAAATTTTATTATTTTTGTTACTTTTCCGTTTTAAGAAGATGTTCTGCCAAGCGCTGGGCATCACTCAAGCCATTCCATCAAGCAAAACTGACAGTTTCTGTTTCCATAAATTAACAAAGGAGGGATTCCTGAACTATCAAAGTTTGCAAGGAATACCATTATAAGTAATTGTGATCTTGTTCATTTGTTTTGTTTTGTAGAACTGTGAAAATTCTATATATATATCTGTCTGGAAACAAAAAGCAGCTATGGCAAAACAAAGATCATCTGTGCAAACATTGTAAAAGAGTAGTTAAATTATAACAATCTGTATGTCCATCTGTGTCTGAAAATAAATGTTTATCTTGTTAATTAATAAACTTACCCCCAAAAGCACTCAGTTGCTTGAACACTGTGTTGTGATCATTTTGAGTGAGACTGTTCAATTATCTTCAGTAGCAATAAGCTTGTTTAGTTAATGAATTTATAAGATTTCTTGTTTATTGTGTAATGTTTTATATGCCAGTACAAGACTAGCCTGATTTAAAAGATAATAAATTACGTTTCATATAAGATAATGTTTCAAACAAACTGTATACTATGCTTTATTTTTCTGGTTTTTTGTTTCATACATGCCTTGAACGGTTTATGATACATACGTCATTGATTCCATAGTTGTTCCAAATATAACATCACTTTGTATGTATGTAAATTTTCTTGTTAGTTGATGACAGTGTTTCAGTATTGCGTATTCAGTTACTATTTCTTTATGTACACATAAAATATGAGAAGTGTTTTTTTTATTGTTTTACTGGATATACTAACTTCATTTACATGCTTCTGCTAGCTGCAAGCCTAGTAAGTCGATAATTGATAAATATGCTCACATGATTATCAATATGCGTGTTGTAAGTGTTATTGTAATGAATAAATAAAGAAATATGGATGTTTGTTTTCATCAAAACTGTTAGAGGCGACAGTAAATTTTGTTGAATGCTAAAAAATTGCTTGTTCTTTATTGGTCACATAATTTTAAACTAGGCGAGAAAAGGTGGCGAAGGAAAGTTAATACCCTGTACTTCTTTATAATAAGTAAATGATAATCCTGGGAATCAAACTTAATTTGACACATCGCGTTAAATCAGTTTAAGCTATAATCAACAGCTTTAGGCAACTTTAGTTGAAGTTATTTAAGCTGGATTGCATCGAAAGCCTGAGGCTTATTGAGACATTATCGGGTCTGGGTTCAGGGTAGGACCAGTGCTTGGGTGTCTTTTGGGTAATCTAAAGAATGCTCCCACTTTGGGGGTTGCCACCGAGACACCACAGTCGCTAGGCGGACACCATATCCACTATTCCACAGCAACATAGCCAGCTTTTAATTCAAGAGGGTAAAATAAATATCACAAAAGCACACAATTTTATGATATGATCTAATGACTTGGAAGATGTGAAAAGCATTTTGTTTTATCAAGCAATAAATAAGATATAACTTGTTTTCTGAATTATTTTTTTATTGAAAAAAAAGTTTTATACACAGTAACGTCATGATATTTACTGATTTATTACAATAAATGGCTATCAAATAAGCTTTTGCCCGTAAAAAAGGTAGCACATATTATCAAAGTATTGGTTTATTAACATATTTTAGCACATGTACAATTATTTAACTCTATTTTATACTGCCATTTATATCAGTCAGGTTCACGTTTTAGGTATTCTGACAACACCGTAGCAATTTTGTATTTATATATATATATATAATGGACCTAAACAGGACATGTCATTCAAGTTGTGAACGATTTTAACTATCTAGGAGTTGTTTTTAAATATACTGGGAGTTTCACACTGAATCAGGAACACCTTACGGGTGTTAAAAGCAATGAATATCTTATTACCTAAATGTCATGACTATGATTTAAAGCCAAAAATACTTTGTCAACTATTTGACGCTTTTGTTGGTTTCATTTTAAACTATGCCTCGGAAGTTTTGGGCGTTACCTTTTCTAAGGAATAAGAATGAATCCACTTGATTTTTTTAAACGATTGTTAAAGGTTAAACTTAACACGTGTAATGCATGTGTATATGGTGAGCTGGGTAGATATTTCATGTATATAAATAGATATGTACGTGTCATTAAATAATGGTTTAAAGGGACTGTCCACTAGATTTTGGCATGTATTGAAGCTTGTTATTAAATGCTTTAAATGCTTTATATTGATAAATTTAAACATTTGAACTAAAAATCTCCAGTAAAAAAACAAGAAAACAATTTAAAAAAAGGAAAAAAAGTAACCCTCATCAGGGCTCGAACCACTGACCCCCGGATTCCTGGAGTCCTAGAGCAAAAAGCTACCTGTTTAGACCACTCGACCACGGACGCTCATATTTAATGCGGATGTATTTTTTAGCTATATAAACAATCCTTGTAGGTTCCCAAAATATCGTTTCGCGTCGCGCGACGCTTTATCTAGTGGACAGTCCCTTTAAGATATGTAGATCTAAAAATATCATTATTAAAACTGTATATAACTTGACCGTTTCAGATTATCACAAAGCCTGTCATAATTGGATATTTAATGTTAAAAAGATGCTTGATGACTATGGTTTCAGTTATGTATTTGATGATGTAACTAATATTAATATTAACACTAATACATTTGTAGAGGAATTTAAACGCAGAGTATATGATCACTTTACACAGGACTGGTATGGGACGTTAAATAACAGTTCAATGTTAGATGTTTATCAAAGTTTTAAAATCAACTTTGAATATGAGTCCTACTTAGACATTATACCAAGAAGTCTGAGATACCTTTTAACTAGACTAAGATTGTCAGCCCACTCATTACATATTCAAACGGGTCGTTATGCAAGACAAATCATTTCTAGAAACCAACGATATTGCATTTGTTGCGATTCGACCAATATTAAAGATGAATTCCACTTTAGTTGTATTTGCCCGACGTTTGGAAACATTAGACATAAACACATGTTATAATAAAAGACCACTTATGTATAAATATTTTAGTTTACTGCAAACGATAAACAGAATTTATACGTATATGCCTTTATGTAAACGAATCACTTAAAGTACGAACATCTATTCTAAATGCAAGAATGCTTTAATTGTTAATCCTCTTTTTTCTTTGTTTTTCTTTTTTTGTTGTTGTTATATTTAATTTGCAATTTTTACTCATGCCACTTTAGTTGCTTAGTAAATGATTTGTAAATATGTATTAACCTTTGCTCCTATCACAGTTGACAAACTGTACTGTTATCATTATGTGTTGTTGACGATGTACATTGTACAAGTCGAAATAAACTGTCGGTCTGTCTATTATTTTTTCACTACAACCTCTTTTATTTTATCTGCGGGGACCCTAAAAACCATATAAACAGTGGCAAGTTCGAGCCCTAAAAAGACCAAAACGTGCGACGCCCCCAGTCTGCTCGTCAGCTAATGGAACGCCTATTTCTCGCATGGCTTCAGTAAATATTTCCATGTTCCGTCGACAACCCTGTTCAGATATGTGCCCAGCGAGGAAGTTATCCAAATAATGTGAAAGCTTCCTTTTTGTTAAACAGGCTTTGATAACATACTCTAGAAATTTTGAAAACGTTTCAAACACTTTAGGTGAAATACTGCAACCAAAAGCCGCGCATTTGTCGAACAAGTATTTCTCATTCAAATTAAACTCAAGCAATTCAAAGACACAAGGATTGATTTGTAACAATCTGAATGCACTCTTTATGTCCATTTTAAACGAAAGGGATTTTTTACCTAGATCCTGAATCATATATATTGCTTCGTTAAAATTTGTATAATTAACTAAACATTTTCTGGGATCGATATAATTATTAACTGAATTTATTTGCACATAGGTATGACAAATGATGGATTAATCTGTACTCGCCCGGTGATATTTTCGGTACTATTCCTATTGGAGAAAAATGAAGATTTATTAGTTGCAACTCAATAAAAGGACCCGCGACACGACCCGCCTGCATTTCCTTAACAGTTTTATGTTTTACTACTGACGAATATTGAGAGGCAGATTTAAGGTTTTTGGAAAATCTGGCCTTCATAGGTTAGCCTAAAGCCATATTTGAAACCTGACAAAAGTACAAGTCCATCAACTGAATTGTAATTGTCTAGCCATGACTCTAAAACGTCGAATTTAACTGGCAACGGGGCTAATGGAAAAGCCAGGCTATCAGCGTCCAACGTCGCCCCTTACAGGTCTATAAAACGGACTTGACCTTGGGGAACCACGTGGTTGACCGAAAAAAGGACTGACCTCTAGACCTTGATTTTTTGGTTGACGATACGTATTTGACCGACCAGTATTTCCCCAATTGGCTGGAAAACATGATCTAGCACCGTAGTTGACGCACATATGTTCAAATGTACAATTATGACCAAATCGACATAAATGTTTAAGGAAGTCCCAACAAATGTACCGTCTAGTTTGCCTTTGGGCGACACTCGTTTCTCTGAATGATATGCATCTAAGCCACAAATCATGATTGAGCGCCGACTATGAAGAAGGCATGAACGCCTGTCTAGACCAAACTAGTGATCATATTCCCTCCAAAAAGTCCCCCATGCTGTGCCTCACACTCTCTAATAGTATAAAAACAGTATAATATTTCATGAAGCCTCTGAGGGTGAGTATATAAATGTATGTCAATGAAAAAAATAAATGCATCTGACCAACGTTCGATAGAACTTATAACATATTTGCATTCCTTTGGGCGACTTTCTAAAGACCAATTATTCACAACGAAAATAGAACCCCCGTTTCTATAATCCGCTAGCTCAACTGCCCCTTAAAGGGACTTGTTCACAGATTTTGGCATGTTTTGAAGTTTGTCATTCGATGCTTTAAATTGATAAATGTTAACATCGGAACTAAATAGCTCCAGTTTAAACATGAATACCGATGGCGTTGAAAGCATAGTTGCAAGATACAGGGAAGTTGCTGCTGAAGTAAATGTTGGTTACAATATACTAAATAATCGAGTCATGAAGGGCTGTACTCTCTAAACAAATCATCATATTTTCCTCGAAGGCTTGTTTTACACTTCAGACTGTTGTTCTGGTTTTATCGTTTGGATATATTGAAAGGGGAAGAATTGGTGTTCACTGCTAAATCATTGAAATAGGATACAGTGAGAGATTAAAGTAAAAAATGGCACTGCAAAAGGTTACAATCCACTAGAAAACGGCCGAAAAAAAAGAAGGTGCAAAAACAGTCGATTTTGATTTGAGTCGAATTCTTTTTTGGTTTGAACATGACATATCTTTTTTATTGCTTAAATCGATTCAGCTAAGAATGCCCGTCAAGAAAAGGTATGGTTATGGGGGTCTCTATGTGCAAAATGTTGTATTTATTTTCGCTCAAAGTTGTCGCTTTTACATTGAAACATATAAGGAAACTATTTAGTATATTTTGACCTGTTAACGATTTGTGACATCACGAGTCGCCTCCCTTGTTGGTTCATGCTACCAAAATGTTCTATTTTTAGAAACGGGAATTCCAAATCGTGACGAATGTGAATGGTTACAAAATGACATAACTATGAAAATAAATACGTAGAATTACATTATTTCACGCATACCATTATGCAACCATCCGTTTTCTTTTCCGACTTGATACATTTACAGCTTTCCATTTAATATTTTACAGACACAACACTCGTCCAGAATTCGCGCGAATCCATTAAATTCGATGCCACATTTAAACCGTTAGCTCTACTCGTAACGTTAATTTCTGGCTCAAAGTAAATCATTTTAATTTCAATTAACACATCTCTATTACTTTCAAACTCTACTTCATCAAATCCATAGAAAGGCAGGTCAGAATCCATGTCATAAATCAGAAAACATTCATCGTACTCCGCCATTTTTTACACATTTTCAAAGAATGAAAGTGCTTTATGCCCCACTTCCTGTTGAGAATATGTAAATTTCTATTTATAATTAACCAATGAAATTTTACATATCCTTAAACCAGGGCCTAATGAATTCAGTTATGTAAACATTTGACCTCTCCCAGAACAGTAAACAAAGGAAATAGAAAGTAGGTGTGAGGTCACTATCAACAAGAACAGAATTGTTTTACGAACGAAATTTGTTTTAGTTTCTTAGAAGCTTTTTTCACGTAAAACGGTCTTAGAAAAATTCACTAAAAACGGTGTCAGCAATATTCTTGGAAGAAAACGTTAGAAAAACGTTTCTAAAAAAAAAATTGAAAGAATTACCCTATACTGTATTAAATAGATATTTCGTCTGATTTTTGATCAGGTAAGGCTTCATAATGGTCAACCGTTCCATGTCGGTTTTCGAAATGTAGCTCTAACTTAAGGATAGGTGCGTTGCACCTATGCTAAAAATTAAAGAAAAAAACAAAAAATCCACAACGGGATTCGAGCCACTGACCCTTGGAGTAAAAGTCAAGCAATCCTCGCAATGCCACAAAATATAACGATAACAACAGAACTCTCCAAATTAATCAATCGTTTTGAGTTTGTAACGCTTTATTATGTTCAGGTTTTAAAATCGTCGAAATATGCATATAATGAATATTTAAGAGCATGGTTAATATTCAGTATTACTGTTTCCTCGCAAAAAACTACAACGAACATTTGCAGCTCTGAAACAATTTTTTTTTAATTTCGCCAATTTTCCAAAACGTGTACAAGTCCCTTTAAACAATAATGCAAAAGTTACATATTTGCCACCACAAATACGCTGTTAAGCGACACAGGCCCGTGGATTAGAACATCATCATTAGTTTGTCTAGGCAAAATAGAAATGCTTTGAAAGTTAGCAGTATCCATTCAAGACAGACTTGACCAAGCTAAGTTATCGTTTGCATTGCATGCACGTGCCTCGTGCTCACCCACGTTGTGACCACGTGGTAGCGGAAAATAATACCGAAATCGAGTACCTTTCCATTTTCGACTGTATCGTATGTGCGTCGAAGCTTTGCAGGTGGCGCTGCTGCGGGTGGCGCTGCTGCGGGTACCGCATATGGTTCTGGTCCTGGAAACTTGGCTGATGCACGCTCTTGTTCCGGTGCCGTTTCCGCCGCAGCCGTCTACACCGTCTTGCCCTTGCCTGAGGTTCAATCGCCGGTGCAGGATCGACCGCCACCAACACCCCCGCCCCTCTCTATGTCCACTTTCCGCTACGGCTTGCCTCGCTCGTCTTCGCACGCCGCGACCTATACCCGGTATCGTAGACTAAGTTATCTTGTTCTGTGTAAACAAGTTTTTTTTCAGTCAATGCTATTCAGCAAAGGGCGAGATATGTAAAAACGAAGCTTATATACCGTATTGGCGACGTCACAAAGTCAATACTAAAATGGATGTCATGCATGGATTGTTGTCGTCTGCTTGTATCATATTATCGATGTTATTGGATGTAATATGCTTAGTTTGGTGTTTAACTTGTCTCATTATGTAAAGCCTACATTAATATTATTGCACGAAATTCTAAACTTACTTTTAGCCAAAAAAAATAAAAATATTAAAATGAATTGATTGCTTGTCTCGAAATGTTTATTTGATGCTCTGGACACTAAGGTCGCTTTTGTCTCAAAGATTACATCAGTTTGCTTTACATAAGACATGTAATCAATTCCGACCATGCCATTCTCACTTCAAATGGTCGTTGGGTGGCAGAAAGATTATTATTTAATTTCACAATTGACTGACCACTTTTGGCGTGTACTGGAATAATCAGTGTAAGAAATAACAATTGCATATTGCTTTCAGAACTTGCGCTGTTTGGTGTAGTGATGTAATGTTTAGTTGTTACACTATCATAGACGCCAATGTAAATCCCAATGTAAACGGTATGCGCAAAACAGTTTCAGCGTTTTGCACGCATATTAAAATTAAAATACAAAGTATAATACAAAGTACCAAAGTAGTTTTCATTCCTTTTAATCATTCCCGTATTGGTGAATAGCTAAGAATAGTTTATAGAGGATATTTGTTGGATTCGGTGGAATATCGATTTTATTTCACGAGTGATCATAGAAAATGCTATTTTCACGAGTGGCGCAGCCACGAGTGAAAATATACTTTTTTTTATGAGCACGAGTAAATAAATATCGATATTTCACCTAATCCAACACATTTTCTTTTTATTATATGCTTTTTCACCGTTAATTAACATTGTCAAAGAGTTTTACTGGAGAATTTCGCTGTAATAATGACGTCATTTCGTCAAAAAAAAATGACGTCATTTCACAGTAAACAATGAAAAATATCGATATTTTTCACTGCTATTTTTCACTGTTTGAAACAGTGAAATACCATTTTTATTTCACTAATATTTCTCTATAAACCACCGGAAAGCATATAATAAAGAGGGGATATTTGTTGGAGTAGGTGGCATATCGATTTTATTTCACGAGTGATCATATAGAATATAATATTTTCACGAGTGGCGCAGCCACGAGTGAAAATATTCTTTTTCTATGATCACGAGTGAATTAAAATCGATATTCAACCGAATCCAACAAAAAAAAAATAATTATTCTAAGCTTTTTTAACCGTTTATTTACATTGTTAAAGAGTTTTACCGGAGAATTTCGCTGGAATGATGACGTCATTCCGTCAAAAACAATGACGTCATTTCACAGTAAAATCCATATTTTTCACTGTTATTTTTCATTATTTGAAACAGTGAAATACCAATTTTATTTCACTGATATTTCTCTATAAACCACCGGAAAGCATATAAGAAATATTTTTTTTGTTGGATTCGGTTGAATATCGATTTTGATTCACTCGTGATCATAGAAAAAGAATATTTTCACTCGTGGCTGCGCCACTCGTGAAAATATTATATTCTATATGATCACTCGTGAAATAAAATCGTTATGCCACCTACTCCAACAAATATCCTCTCTATATTCAGAGTAATATTGATGCTGTTCTTTTTAATGTCACCTTTATCCGTTAAAATAAGATAAAAAAGAACAACAATTGAGCATTATTTTTTATTGTTTATATAAATAGGTGCTAAAATGTCTATCGCTTTCTGAGTGAATAGCACATTTCATTCAGTAATGCCTGAAGTTGTTAACATAAACCCCAAAATTGGTGGATTATTAATCATTTAAATTTATCTATATTTTTTAACAATGCGATATAAAGGAACTGATTCGATACTCGATATTATTCTGGATGATAAATGGCCGCGTGTATTTAAATAAGATACTCGTACAATATTTTATGTAAGTTATTATCACCAAAACATACTTAATTCGAATATTTAGTATGCATGGGATAATTTTATGATATGTTAACATCACGGGATACAGAAACACATATACTAGTCTTGATAAAAAAAAATCATAATTTATCTATATTAAACTGTAATTATTCGACACTTGTTTATCTTAGAAATTGTTTTTAATACACAAACTCATTGAAAAATAGTAAAAGTGGAAACAAAAGCGACCCAATTTCCACATCAAAATGCCTCTCCAGAGAGCGTCACTTGTAAACAAGTTAAAAGTCTAGTTTTCGGTATTTCTCTTACACACACAGCATTGATATAACCGTGTCCAGCGACGAGAGCCTGTCATTACTGTACACAATTATGTATTTATGAATTGTACTCCACTAAATAAAGGATCACACGTGGTCGACGTCGTGGCACGGCCAACAAGACCCCGAAGGTAGTGCATATGCAAGGACACATTTCTTGTCCGTATGCTACAGCGTCTTGGAGTCGTAAAGATGTCTTTTCTGCCATGCTTAACAGGGCCCTCCCTCTTCAAATATGTGATTAAACTGTTTCAGAAGTTTGAGGGAGAACGGGGCCATAATGTATACAGTATAATGTGATCAAAATATCATCGCGCAGAGACAATTCATATTGCGCACAGTGACGATTTTCATTAAAAAGTATACAAGTTCCCATTCTTTGACTAAATGGTCCAAAACAAAGCAATACCTTGTGACCGTTAAGAAGTCAGAAACTGTCTGGACATCGTGATAAGATCTGTTTTGATCCGAGTTAATTATAGGAAAAGCATACGATTTAACTTTTGAATTTAAATTTAACACAAAAACTTAATTATCTTCACGAACATGCTTCTATCGTATCGGTAGAAACATCGACAAATGTGAGAGCTTACAGTCTCAGTAATGTTTTGAATGGTCGAATTTAGAATAGAACAGCACATCATAAAATGACTTTTTAACTAAAGATGTATTACTGAATGTTTAAACTTCATTTATGCCGTGTGAAAATTAGTTGATTTTGTGGACACCGTTTTATAATATAAACATCATCATTCATATGAATATATTTATAAACACTAGCTTTGTTTATTTTCAAGGGTGGTGATTATCACAAGGTCCATGTTATAAATAAGAAAGTGTACTTCTTAATAATATAAGGAAGATAAGTTTACTCTGAGGGCTGACAATGAAGTTTTTTGTACTGTATTCGAATTTTGAAAATGCGAGCTTAATAATGTATACAACAATTTACAAACTGAAAATATCAAACCATTAATAAGTACACTTTTGTTCAAACATGTTATTGTTTGTTTATTATTACATGCGTTTTCCCAATGCGCTTTACTAAATTTTTTTTTGCGCACCACAATAACGTTATTTCTCAATGCAAACGTCATGACCGTGATGTACATTTTCTTATACACTAGGGCACCAAATGTAAACAATAATCGGAAACACACATATATATTTTTAAAATTTTAAGAAAATGTCAAATATGACTTGGTCATATTGCTTATGGATTTTATGTATGTAGTCAATATTGGTTAAGATATTTATGCTTCATTTGTATGCACCACATTGCGTTTGTCTTTAATATTTTAATATACATTTATCACTATCCTTCTATAATTATTATGCTTTCAAATCCTTGTTTTGTCAGTTTAAGACCACAGAAAAACGTGTTTTGTTTTATTATCGGTCATGCGCGTTTTTTTTGCGATTAACAATTGTACCGACATTTGTTTCATCAAAAGAAACGCGCGCCTACGATGATTTCACAATCGACAATACTGCCCTGAAAACAACGGCTACTGAAAATGGCAGATTAATTAAGTTAACCCCATGTTTCCCTGCAAGACGCTTTCGACATTTATTTGGGAAAGCAATTGCTCTAGTGACATTACTGACATGCGCTTCTACTGATGATGTCAAACGATACTCGGAAATAAAACAAAACAACAAGTTTATACTTGAACATAAGGGCTATAAGACGTAGAAGGGTGGGACATAATTGAAAATGGCAGACCAATTACAAGCTTAACAATCTTAACCGGATGTCAGACATGTCTATACCAGGCATTTCTATGAACTGTATTTCAACTTTCACCTTACAAGAACTTTGATTTAACAAAACAAATGAATACGTAATTGTACGTTATAGTTAATATTTAGAACTTATTTAGAATATATTATTATTCTAATATATATTTAGAATATTTTATAATTTGTATGCTTTTATATGTACGAATATCTTTAGAATGTACACTACTATTGCCTTCTTTGTAAAGAAACGTTTTTGAATGTGCAATAGTAGTAAATTGTATATTGTTTGACAACATGATTTAAAGGATTCGTGTAATTTTTTGTTGTTGTTGTTATAAATAACATTAAACATAAAAATGATGACGTTTAATTTGTGT
Organism: Dreissena rostriformis; assembly: GCA_007657795.1. Classification (NCBI taxonomy): domain Eukaryota; kingdom Metazoa; phylum Mollusca; class Bivalvia; order Myida; family Dreissenidae; genus Dreissena; species Dreissena rostriformis. Next base: position 80,539 of record VMBQ01002054.1, on the reverse strand, counting down.
GCTCACGAAACATTTTGTTATTCCATGAGCATACATTGTAATAACTTTACTACTATAATAAGTTGTTGTCACATATGAACTCGCACGTTGGTTTCCATGAATCTGTATGTTTAATAATTTGCGGTTCGTTTCCGCTCATTGATGCAGACATACTACCAACAATATTTTACATGTGTAGGTTGATAAACCAGTATCGTAAACAGGAAACGACTGTTTTACATTTATGTGTATTACATATGTCACCAGAAAAATGCTATTTACGTTCGTATAACTTTCAAAAAGAATGGTTTGCACCTTAACACATTTCAGGCTCAGTTCGACTAATTGAATACTAAATCATATTAGAGTTGCAGAGCATGGTGCAACTGTTTTTTTTTATCTTATACTCGAGATTTACATCTGTAGATATCTCTTCTTTGAATTTTGCCACTATATATCGACGTGTCAGAATCAGCCAAATATCTCAAATTGCTTCAGGTAAATGTAGTTTTTGGTGTATATTTCGGAATCGTATTTGGGCTTAACATATTCATATGGTTCCATAAAGTACAAATTTGTTTTAACTTCTCTTTAAATCAATATTACCAAATGCTTCAACATAAATTCCTCTCACTTTCAACACCGCAACCCAATTCAACATAATTTTCCGTTGATTACCATTAACAAATCGCGCTTATTGCTATTCATTCTAATCCAAAAGTAATAAATACATTGTATCTCAATTTAAGTATACGTTGTTTTCCATATTATTTCTTATCCGCCATTTAGTACAAAAGGCTGCCATTCAAGATGTTAGCAATTGTCAATAATTGCTTAGGATGCCTCATTCTAGCCGCACAATAACTTCGACCATGTCGGCTCTTCGCAACTCACATAGGCGCTAGATCTCGGGGAAGCTCATTGATTATTTAATGTCGCGTTTGACTGAACACTTGATGACCATTATTGGAAGAAATAAATATTGGTTATTGATGTTTGAATATCCGGGGTAAAACGTGGGTATGGAGCTTAGTGGCAATTTATGTTTGGTTTCTCGAACATAAAACGTTTGGAAGAAGCATTAGTTTAATATATAAACAAAGTTAAATAAACGCAAATCTTTCTGTACGCGATAGATTTGGAAAACATAACGAGCTAGTTTGTCAGTAAATTTTACACTTATCTCTCCAAATACAACGTTTTCAGTACCGTTTACACACTCCTTACCTTTAACCCATTCGTATTGGGAATATATTCGAATTTGTAACTATTGCACAGAGCATATACTGCTTCGCCTTTATGTACTCGTCTACCTTTTTAAAGTTTATGACAGATTGGCACCTTGATAACAATCATAATCCCCCTTTAAAGGAAAATGTTTATTTCCTCAAGAATAATCGACTTTATCCTCCGGGAGATCATGCTTAACAGACACGTACGTATTTAAAACGTTTGCAAGTTCGTGTAAATGCTTTATTCTTTTGCTGGTGATTTAAATACCATAAAACGTTGTTTTCTTTAAACAAATAAGAAAAACACCGATTTTTTTTTATATGAATTTATGTCTTACTTTCGTCTCGATGTTGTTTTGAAATACTGGATAATCGTCATAAGTCGGTTTCAGAAGTCAACAAAAACGTACTACTAATAGTGGTTATTATTCAACACGCGCTTACCTGTATTTCTAATTGAAATACACAATTTTAACACATTGTTTGTCTAATAATAACAGTACAAAGTAAATTTGAATGATATCACTTCAGTGACAGNTGTACAAGAAGAACAAAGAAGGTAGAATAACTCATCAATATCATATCTTGCTTGCGTTCTGTTATACCTCTTTATTATTAATAAAGATGATTGACGTGTTTTGACATAAGACGGCATAATGCAAGAGAGCTATTTCACATCATCACATGCATAAAACATATAAAATTTCTTGGCTAATACTAGCGTTTTCCAGTGTTTGCGTCAATTCATTTAACTCATCTACATAAACATATCCTTCCGAAAAGGTGTGACAGAAGGCAAAGACGTTTATTCTGTAATAACCATTTTATACGTATGATGGCTTTTACATTTGTTTAGACCCTCATGTGTTTTACATTGACCGTTCCAAATAATAGCTTCAAAATTATATTTTTGTAGGTGTATTCGAGTCTCTCATTTTTATGTTGTCGATTAATGTCCTTTCTTTTTTTGCGGCGAAAAGTAAGAGGCTTATGTAGCCTTTTAACCAGGTTTTAGCCCACAATACTTTGAATCGACCGTTCTAAGGCGTTGACCCCAGCAATCTTGTTTATGTTTAGTGTCGTATGTATTGTCCATGTTTTGGAAAGGCGATGTGTCATTTGCCCTTAATAAATATCAGCGGATGGTGACACGAATTTTTCCCCTGATAATGGTTATGGAGTTACAGTTTTCATGTATTCTTAATATAGATGATCAATATGTTACTATAAAAGAATATACTTTAAACTGTTTTTGCGTGATGTGTAAAAACGAATTCTTACGACTAATTCGTTAAAATAGTTCGTATTTGATTAAATTATAAAACAAGAGTAGCGATTTATTACTGTCAATCATAAAACAAGTATCCACATTAAGACGTTCAATAGTAAACAAGTTAATGTATTTAAGCCATCACATTAAGTTAGTGACTGGCATATACATACACGTGCTTCTTTGCATTCACGATAAAATACAATCTTTTCACACCAACCTGACCTTTACAATTTGTTTTTCAGTAGCATTTACACATTTATAAAATTCCGAAAGTATTTGTAAATGATACACAGAACAACAATGGCATCCTGGTGTGTTGTCATTTGCAAGAAACAGTTTAATCATATATTTCAATTAATCAGTCTGCTTTTCTTTAAAGTGGACGCCACCAACTCAATATGCATTTGCCAAGTAAATGGAAACAGATGTCGAGTTCCCATTAACCATTTCGTTTTATTATTGCGTAAGATAAGCCTCAAATTGCGGCAAAAGTATGGAACTCATTTCAAAGTGCAATAAAAATGCCATTCCTGTTTTATTTATAACTGGAATCATGCATAAACACTAACTAGCGTTTATTTGCGGAAACTGAAGTTATTTAGTGTTAATAAGTTTACAAAATCGTGTATTCTTTTTTTAGAATATTAAATACCTAATTAAATCTTAGCTCAGTTATCAAAATGAAAGCAATTATGTCCTAACAATATATCAAAATCTAATTACTATATACAATTTAATCAATGTCTCACCGATACATTTTTATTATCTATATGTGTATATATAATTATTTAAACTGACATTAATGTAAATGATACTTGATCTGTTCTCTGTGTTTATGGCTATAAACATCTACAACATAAAGTTCAATCTTATAATAATTACACACAAGTTTATTTATTTATTTGTACATTTGTACGAGCTGACTTAAAACAAATATGACACGTATATATGGATGATACTGCTTCAATATATGTTAAATTCCATTCGTAAAATATATGTACTCGAATCACATAGGATTTACTAGTGTTTTCAAGAGGTTTATTATTCAATCTGATGTATGTTTATTTATTGCTTTACTGGCACATTTTACAATCAGGCTTGTGTAAACAGACGGCACGTGTTCCTCTAGAAATCAAGTTTGAAATTGGGTTGTATAAGGCTTAGATGCTGCATGTATATATTACAGACATTAAGCGCTTCGAACGAATAGCTTGATTGTGGTGTACATGTTTGGACCATTTGAATCTAAATTCGAACGACATGTATTTGCTGTAAACCTGTGCAAATGTTAAAAATCTGGTATATATTGAAATAATGTTATGTTTTCACAAGTGAAATCTCATAAGGCTGTTCAATATTTAATCACAATGAAACATGTGCATCCATTTCAGTCACAATGAAACATGTGCATCCATTCCAGTCACAATGAAACATGTGCATATATTCTAGTCACAATGAAGCATGTGCATCCATTCCAGTCACAATAAAACATGTACATATATTCCAGTCACAATGAAGCATGTGCATCCATTCCAGTCACAATAAAACATATGCATCCATTCCAGTCACAATGAAACATGTGCATCCATCCCAGTCATAATAAGACATGTGCATCCATTCCAGTCATATTGAAACATGTACATTCATTCCAGTCAGAATGAAACATATGCATCCATTCCAGTCACAATGAAACATGTGTATCCATTCCAGTCACAATGCAACATGTGCATCCATTTCAGTGTCAATGAAACATGTGCATCAATTTTAGTCACAATGAAACATGTGCATCAATTCAAGTCACAATGAAACATGTGCATGCATTCCAGTACAGTCACACTAAAACATGTGCATATATTCCAGTCACAATGAAACATGTGCATCTATTCCAGTCACAATGAAACATGTGCATCCATTCCAGTCATATTGAAACATGTGCATCCATTCCAGTCACAATGGAGAATGTGCATCCATTCCAGTCACAGTGAAACATGTGCATGCATTTCAGTCACAATGAAACATGTGCATCAATTCTAGTCACAATGAAATACCCGCATCCATTCCAGGCACAATGAAACATACGCATCCATTCCAGTCACAATTAAACATGTGCATCCATTCCAGTCTCAATGAAGCATGTGCATCCATTCCAGTCACAATAAAACATATGCATCAATACCAGGCACAATGAAACATGTGCATTCATTCAAGCCACAATGAAACATGTGCATCCATTCCAGTCACAGTGAAGCAGGTGCATCCATTCCTGTCACAATGAAACATGTGCATCCATTTCAGTCACAATGAAACATGTGTATCCATTCCAGTCACAGTGAAACATGTGCATCCATTTCAGTCACAATGAAACATGTGCATCCATTCCAGTCACAGTGAAACATGTGCATCCATTCCAGTCACAGTGAAACATGTGCATCTATTCCAGTCACACTGAAACATGTGCATCCATTCCAGTCACAATGAAACATGTAATGAAAGTCTATCTATCTATCTACCTATTTAGGATATGAAGTTATGCATGACATAAAATGTAATGCATTTTTTCCAACAAATGCATAGACGTTAGTTTGGAGATTTAAGAGAAAAAATATTTACATGACTGATTTGCTCAAAAGGCGTTAATATACATTCTACTAAGTAAAAGCTCATGTATTTATAAAAACAAGGGTAATACACATTTGTAACGGCATATGTTAATGTATGTAGACGCAATATAACTCTTTATTTTATTCNTTCAAACTGTGTTATTAATAGCAAACTGACAAATACATGTAATGGTAGCCTATTCAGGCGTTCAGGAACGATTTCCAGACGGGCTGACCGAGTACGGCAAACATTTGTGGTTAGATAATTAAACGATTTCCCTCTTATCGTGACACTATACTCTTTCGGTAGTTTTTTGTTTTCTCATCTTGAAAGCAAAACTATTTAATCAACGTTTATCGATAAACCATTATGTCTTCCCCTGACGATTACAGACCATGCAATTCAGAGAGATGGATTTTTACGCGTAATTGTAACTTGGCCACAATCTGTGTTACATCCTTTACACTGTGCACAGATGAAGTGATTTGTCCAAAGTTCTCTCGAATCAGCCATTGAAATATTCGAATGTATTCATTCGGTTCTGCTCGCGTTATGTAGAGGTCATTTAAGGTGAAAAGCTGGGTTAAACAGCTACCCCGAAAAAGCGCTTTAGTGTTCTATACCGATCTTTATGACTACCTAATTCGTGAGTTAAAAGTATTACTCGCAGATTTATTTTTTATTTATTTTCATCAATTATCATCTTGTATAGTTTGAATTTTTATATGGTGTCAAACAAATTTAGTTTTGTAAAGGGAATTTCCATCATGAAATTATATTCTTAGTGTGATAGGTTTCGATATTCCAAAAATATTCATTTAATAACTGGTTCTCATTATACAATTTTCATAATATTATCCATGCTTTCAGAACGTCTAAAAAGGGACATGTTTTTATTTTTGTCTAAGTTATCTCTATAACACCAATAAGATGATAAACAGTGCACACAAATCTCGACCTGTGCGTTCAGACACACTCTTTATAAATATGAATGGGTTGTGTATAGTTCAAACTTGCGATACCTTAATTTTGAAAAACGAGTTGCTCAAAGGTCATGCAATAGCGAACAACTTCAGTGCCTTCACCGCTTTGATTTTTTTATGCGATCAACATCACTTTCTTTAAAAGCGCATCAATGAAGGATAACATAACAATTATTCTGACGTTTTTTTTTTTATTACATTCTAGACTTTGAATGTCACCGGTTTTGTTTTATTAGGCGCTATTGTGTGAATAATTATAATATGTTTAGTAAACATATTTTGATTGTTATTGATGAATGAAACTTGAAACTTGAGCATTTGATTGAACGCCTATTTCTACGTATAAAACATATTCAATGGCGTTGTACAATAGAATTAAAAACAAAACTAAACACAAATTAAAAAACATACAATAATATGAAATGACACAGCGACCGATCCACAACAAGCGAGCGAGGCAATCCTCATTCACAAAAGATGAACTATTCCAGTGGCAACTTTTGTTTTCAGGAGCATTAATAACTAAATGCTCCACCGTTGATAGGGTATAAAGCTGTAAAATGAGCCGCATCATGCGATAATGGGCCGTTTGCTATATGCGGCCAGCAAAGCACCAGACAGTCGCGCAGTTTGGTAATGAGCTACGCTGTCCGCTATTAAGCTACGCTGTCCGCTATTAAGCTACGCTTTCCGCTATTAAGTTACGCTGTCCGCTATCAAGTTACGCTGTCCGCTATTAAGTTACGCTGTCCGCTATTAAGCTACACTGTCCGCTATTAAGTTACGCTGTCCGCTTTTAAGTTACGCTGTCCGCTATTAAGTTACGCTGTCCGCTATTAAGTTACGCTGTCCGCTATTAAGTTACGCTGTTCGCTATTAAGTTAAGCTGTCGGTTCGCTATTAAGTTACGCTGTTCGCTATTAAGTTACGCTGTTCGCCATTAAGTTACGCCATGTTTTGTGGTCTCATTAGCGGACGCAGTACCTCCAGGCCAGACTGCGCAGATGAGCCGACTTAGCCGCATATGGCATAAGATACATTTTCGCATGACGCGGCTCAAATATATTGAAAAAAATATTATATAACAATCCCTTTTAAATGTTTAAGAATATATAGTTTTTTTAACCATCATTCGTTTTCAGAAAAGGCAACTAAAATATTGAAAGCACATGAAAAGTACTACAGGTTAGCAGTTTAATCCTTTAGATCCTCTGGTTTAATCCTTAAGAACCTCTGATCATATTGTTCGTTGAGAATGTGTTGATTTGATTTAGGAGCATCTTTGAATTTGACATTTATTGCCGGTATAAGTCTGTAAACTTCGTAATACTAAACTAACTTGATTTATTATTTCAAGATACATCATCAAGGGATGGTCGTATGACACCCAGGGCAATTTAAAGTTGTGTATGGACATGTCTAAGCGCGGTCAAGATCTGTTTGCCGAGTATCGAACTGTTCCAGACAGAAACTCACGTCCGTGATGTCGACATTTTATCGCAAATAGTGTCAACATAATCGTTGATACCAAAGCAATAATGTGAAATATTGTTTGCCGACAGGAGTGGTTTTATCTTAGGTCACTTTAGAACGAAAGCCTTCATTGATTAAATCCTGAATACAATCTCGGTCACACAATCCCAGAAGTTTGCGAGGCGATGATACAGATGACACACCGTTTGGTAATTTACACCGGACATTCAGGTACAAACTATCGCGACGAAGCCCTTACAAAGCGATAAATGGATACCAATGTTCGATATAACAATCGTTTTCCATTTGAAATTGTATATCTACATTATTGTAAACAGATGTCATAAGTCCAGTTGCGATCTGTTAAACATGTACTATATAAGCAAGGTTTCGGAGAAATGTGTTTTCATGTAGTAAGACAAGTAGTTTATGTACACCGAATATCTGAAATGTAACAGGTGTTCACAATAGGTCACCAGGACCCAAATACCCAAAAGTGTAACAGCTATTTCAATTGACCATGGTTAAAATTTGGAGACACGTGTCTCTTTTTTTACTGGCATGAGGCTTAAATCTTTAGAATTGGGAAATATAAGGTCAAGTACTCAACATTTTGAACAAGAGCTTTGTCACAGACGTGACGTATACCCCCACATGCTGCATTGACACAGAATATTTTGCATGCTGTCTCACAAAACAAGAGAAGCTAATTTATGGCGATTTTTAAGAATTATTATGCCATCATCATTTATGGCCATTTTGACCTTTGAACTCTTGAATTCTAATGACATAGTTATGGCCCGGACAAGCTCATTTATGGCCATTTTTTACCTTTGAATTGAAAGTGTGACCTTGACCTTGGATATATCGACGTAATTCTTTCGCATGACACACCGTCCAATGATCGTGAACAAATGTACAGAGTAATTTTAAAATATCACAATGAACGACATAGTTATGGCCCGGACAAGCTTATTTATGGCCATTTTTTACCTTTGAACATAAAGTGTGACCTCGACCTTGGAGATATCGACCTAATTGTTTCGCGTGACACACCGTCCAATGATGGTGAACAAATGTGCCATATGATTTTAAAATCTCACAATGAACGACATAGTTATGGCCCGGAAAAGCTCATTAATGGCCATTTTTGACCTTTCAACTTAAAGTGTGACCTTGACCTTGGATATACGGACGTAATTCTTTCGCGCGACACACCGTCCAATAATGGTGAACAAATATGCTAAATGATTTTAAAATTTCACAATGAACGACATAGTTATGGCCCGGACAAGCATTTGACCTTTGAACACAAAGTGTGACCTTGACCTTGGATATATCGACGTAATTCTTTCGCGCGACACACCGTCCAACGATGGTGAACAAATGTACCAAGTCATTTTAAAATCTAACGATAAATGTAATAGTTATGGCCCGGGCAAACTTTCGGTTTAAAACGCGCTAAGTGACCCCCCCCCCCGACCTTGTTTTT
>VMBQ01002054.1:36584-67642 GCA_007657795.1 Dreissena rostriformis | reverse complement strand
CTACTACTACTACTACTACTACTACTACTACTACTACTACTACTACTACTACTACTACTACTACTACTTCTACTACTACTATTACTACAACTACTACTACTACTACTATTACTACTACTACTACTACTTCTACTACTACTACTACTATTATAACACGTCATTTCTTCGGTTTGTTAGACGATATAAGTTGGGTTATCTTTAAGGGATTTTCAACATTAATGTGGTGACCCCGTGTATTTTGTGAATACATTTCCGACATTAACCAAGAATTTCAGACACGCAATTGAAAGGAATGACACGCGTTTGGGTTACAGTTCTATCACGATACCCGCAAACCACAGAGAAACAAACACCCGACTCACTTTAATTAAAAAACAAACCGTTTTGGTGTCGTACAATAAGCATTAATTGTAAAAAAGACAGATACATAACATGTATTACTATACCTTTTATAAACACACCATCAATTGTTCAGTTTTCCTTTGTTTACATTCACATTCTCTTACGGCAGCCATGCGCTTTGAAGTAATCCAATGTATATATTTTGACACTCTCTGAATGAACGTTTTGCAATTGTTTATCTTCTCTTTCTCACTCCTTATAGAGCTCCATTATTACGCTATTTAAACAACGTGGCGATTGGCCTGTCAATTTATTTATGCTTGTGCATATTTTTTTAAACGAAACGTCGGAAAGTATCAGCAATCACGAACATATGTCAAAAAAGTAGACGTTTTGCCTCTGTTAAACACTAAATGTTTATTAAACAACACATCCAGAGGGCCAAAAGCCCAAATGGACAAAGTAAGCATACAGTGTTTACAACATAAATAATTCATGATTTTACAAAAAGATAATAATACATGTATAATTAAATATGGGTATTATTATATTAATTACTATTGATAGTATATCTGTAATTGAATAGGTCTTATTGCATCATTTGTAATGGAGCTAAATCATGACAACAACATATCGAATAAGCTTATTGTACATATACTGGGTCTTCACATGACAGTTGTCATAATAATAACATGTTTAACTTACCCGGCGTAACAAATTTCGTTTCACGTGATAGCGCACTGTATTTAACTAAATATCAAGTATGCATTGTTTTAATGCTTGTATCAATTTCATGAGAATTAGATATTAAAAACCAGCAATTTCCATCCCAACTGAGCATTACTCTAACCAAAATCAAAATGATATAGTCATATTTGACGTCTTTTATAGAGTATAGGGGGTATTTGAAACAGTTCGCAAAAAAATAAGTCTTTAATTTAACAATTATCCATGAAATAAACAAAGCGAGTTCAGGTTATAGAACTGTAATGAACTTCGTATAATTTCCCCGCATTGTCACTTTCAAAGTTTTCCGGGTACGAAACTACGAAAATCCGGTTGAAATCATAACTGGATATTGATCCCATACGTGACAGTAGAAGTCAAAAGCCCCCCCCCCCTGGTGTACAGGAGGAGCGTTGGTTTTTACTTCTTTGAGGTCCCGAGTCCCACCGCCGGTACACTTTATTATTTAACGTATTTTACTTGATATTATACTTATTTAAGGCTATTTAACTATTATAGTGTTGCTCATAAATTCATATCTAATGAATGACATTACAAATATGAAAAAAGGGTGAACTTTAAATGTACACCCATAACTTTCCAATATCTTTTACATTAGTCGAAACGTATTTTGAATCATATATCCTGATCTGTGTTTTTTCCACTTTGATTCTATAAAAAAATTATCCACCATATTTGTATGTTTGTACAATTGAACGATTCTGTATTAGAACTATGTGATTATGAATAAAATTGCTCACGTGAGAAATATGAACTGAGCAATACTTACTAGTTTGGGTCCGATTACTTTTGTTCACAAATGATGTGCTTACTACATATAGATAATACTTGTAAGCAGGTCATGAGAGTTGTTAATGAAATAAAATATGCTTCATAAGTTTATGCAACATCTGGTAGTCTCAACTTCAACATTTGTTGATTCGTAAAGTTGTCTTTAACTTTGATTTTGGATTCTGAATAAAAAATAACAATAGGAAATATGCGAAGAAAGAACAGAAAATCAATACGACGTATAACAGTTCTAATACCTAAAATGTTATATTCTAAAAATGTCATTGATATCAATCTTTATATGATCGTATCTCGTGTGAACGTCAAAAACAAAATGAATTTAATAGTATGTGGTTAGTTAAATATTTATTAATTTTACCCATTTCAATTGTTTTCACTGTTTTTAATGTGCAAGATTTCCGGTCTTCTGCAGGTTTATAGTGGGTTTCGGATAATGTTTGTTATGGAAACAAGCCATGTAATGAGAGCTTTTGTAAAGCAAATATATCCGTTTAGTTTTATAATAATAATATCGTTTCAGTCGCCATCGTATTCAGCGACACACTATTTTCAAGTAACAAGCATTAACAAATCTCATATTTTCTCATTAATTTAAATCGGCAATTAAGATTTTATTATATAAAGATTCTCTTAAAATGAGTATCCGAAATAAAGGACATACAAGTCGCCTTTTTTAAAATAAGCAATGGCCAAGCATTTACCCGTTTGCCTCAACTTATCCCTTTAATCTAGTCGGCCATGTCGGTGATCGGAGCGGCGCACCTTACATGGGCGCTGTTTGCGAAAAGCCCTTCGCTTATTTCATTCGTTGAGGCGTTACATGCACGGTGTAAAAATTGAATAAAATAATTAAAAACAAACGTTTTTAGTTGCTGCTGTCAGTGGTTTGATGTATTGTTGAAATTTTGTGTTATGTTTATAAACCATAAATGCGTTCGAAATATTTAGGAAATAAGTTATGAAGCATGTGGGCGCTCGTATATAATTATGTATGCATATCAGTTGTTCATGTGTATACAGATTACTTTGCATGATTCTTGTCTATACTTTTTAAAACTTTAAGCAGTTGTAGTACTTTTCGAAAAAGGACAAGTTTGTCTATTTGTTCCGGGTCGGTCTCATCGACATTGTCGTCGTCCGGGCTTCATTTTAGTGTTACGGCAAGCTATTTTCTCAGGTATGGCATTACACATTTCAGTCAAACATTAAGAACGTGATTATTGCCTTTAATTTATAAAAAACATATGTGCCTGCGTTCACTTACAAATTAACATCTATACTATATAGCCATGTTTAAGTTTTTTGGTAAGCTAGTCTTAAAGTAATGAGTAAATGACATGCATTGTATTCAAACTTAATTCAATGATGCCTCAAATTAATTCTAGTCAATTGGGCAAGTGTAGTAACTCTTGTTAGCAAATGTTTAAAATAGTGGGCATTGTTTGTTTCAGAAATGTTACATAATCCTATATATTAACAAGGTTAAATGTGTGAATCCGGGAGGTCACGAGTTCGATCCCCCTGTGGGAGCGTTCTTTAGATCTTTGCAGAAAACACCAAGTACTGGTACTACATAGGTAATGGAATCAAGAGCGTTTCAATAAGCCTTCGGAATTCGATGCAATCGAGCTAAAATAAATAGGTTACAACTAACTGAATGATTTGAATGTAACTTCATAGGTACCTTCTTGGATCAGTTTCACCGTAAAATATAACAGTTCACGTTTAATTACTCAAGATGAAATTTAATTGTGTAATGAACTCACTATTGATTGCATATTTAGTGAGTGGTGTCGAATTGGTCTTATTCATAAATGCATACAATACTATATCATATGCTTTTATCCGGAACAAACCAGTCGGAGCTGCTTGTATGTTTATATGGAATAATAATGAATATATAAGCTTCTTCCTGAATTAACGTTAATCAGCACGACATATATTTAGTTAGTTTCCATAACGATTCAATGAATCTTGTCATTCTTGGCTTGTCAATGAATATTTTAACTTTGTCCTGGACGATTTATAACGAGTCTGAAAATAAGACCTACGAAATTGAAGAAACATTAGCAATACAGAAAATTGTATTAAACCAAGCTTGATAAACGACAAGTGACTGGATGCCCATGTACATTACAAAACCAATATAAGTATTTAAATAGTGGTCATCTCCTCGGAATATTATATGCAATGCATTAGGCGGGATTCATCTGTACGAACGTATGACACACCACCGACTTGCCGTCATCATAAACATTTCTTTTATATTTGTAACCAATTATTTATAAAAAAAAATTCAACATGAATGTTCTGTAAAATTGTGTCACGCAGATCTATGCATATTGCACGGAATGCTGTTAACTAGATATATGTTACTTATTCTGCGACAATGCTATTTCAAATTGATTCAAATTTATTCAACTACATACCTTTGATGTGTAACAGTTTTGGAATGTATTTACGCTCCACACTGTTCCTTTTTTACTTTAAGGATTGTCCATCTTGCGCCGAGTAACAGAAGATATTTTAGATAACTAATTAAGTATAATTTACACATTTTTCGTTTCATCGGTATTATAGTTATACCTCATGAATTAAAACATATTTGTAGGTTACGTTTTATTAAGTTTTGTTTTCTAGCTACTGAATTATAGTTAAGATTTACTAATAATAATCCTATTAAAGTACTGTTCCATACCTATCCTAGCACCATTTCATTCATAATTTAAAGTTCCACAGTACGCACTCAACCTTTCGCATCTCATACCAGAGTATGTAATTTTTCGACTTGTGGCTTATTCATTAAGAGACACACGTATGTCATTAAATAATATTGTGAATAATTTTACTATAAATATAAAGATCAATTTAGAAAATTAAGAAAAAACAATCATACAGCTTGCTGTTAAATATTGTGCAACATCCCCAACAAACGCTTTGCAAAACACACTTTTCGGTGTCAACACAACCCTATTGACTGTTTGGATCTATAATTATACCTATAAATGCCTACTACAATAAATTTTGCAAAAATATCTTACCATACTTACAATTGCAATTTATTATAAACCTACTTAGAGAAATGAACCTTCACTAGAAGAAAGTCGTTGTTATAGATTTGTGCTATTCCTTCCTTAAATGGCAATGCATACATTCGAATAAAATTTAAATAGCTTTAGCAATGGATTATCTTTAAGTGTCTGTCCTTGAATACTATTGACAGAAATGTGGAAGTCGATGTTGTAAAATATCGGCGAGTGTTTTGCATCTAGAACATTGATCTAAAGTAACCGCACATATGTTCACATAAAAAATCGTTTATATCAAATACTGTAAAATTTCATAATATTTGGTGATTTCCATTTAATAAATGACTCGGCATAAGTCTAAATGTTCACGATGCGTCAATCTATAACGTCTTGTGTATTGATTTTTTGTGAAGATATCGGCCAAAACAGACACTTCCTTTGTGCCGATAGCATATACTAACACTTCTTGAATAACTAGTATGTCGGACATATCTACCGATTTACACAGGTGACTGCAATAGTTGGATTTCCTTAAGACGCTAGATCATCTGTCTACTTTAAGTACACGCAAACGAAAGTTTTCAACATTGGTCCCTTGATTGAGGAACTCCTTAATGTAACAAATATGCAAACAAGTCATATTATTTTCATATAAACTCGAGAACTCCACAATTAAGTCATATATATAACATAGCACTTCATATACGCATGATATTACAAGGTGACACTTGTTTGATGTATGTAAGCGACCAATCCAGACTTCTTTTAATAGACGAAGAGATTATAAACTGATCAAAAGCTACACACATATAACTGAAGTAGCCCGTAGCTCATGTTAATATTTTCTAACATGTTATGTTGCACGTACACGATATTGTTTTCCTTTCACCAAACAATCAAATCAACATCACTGCTTCAATAACCAGTTGGTCTCGTGTTTATGTTTTCACATTTCAGCCCTTACATCTCAGGTACAATGTCTTCTTATTAATCTCGGCATTTATGGCACATCGAGTGTTTATGTTCTGACGCCTCTATCTGAAAAGCTACATAGTTCCCATAGTTCCCATAGTTCCCATATATCTTTTCTTTCTATGCCATTTTACAGATCTGTATCGTCGCATACCAGCATTGCTTTAACGTGCTGTATGTAGGTTGTTAAGTATAATGTTTAGTTTTTTACCAAACAAAATCATTCATAGTACATTTTCATATGTTTAACACTTAGTTACTTTTCCTGTTCTGCAATAGCGTGTATATTTTGATAATGTGTAAACAAACTATGCTGGAACATGTATATAGCAAGCATGTCAAATTTGACAATTAAATATTGTTCCCATATATAAAATGCGCAAATTACAGACGTAATCAAAGGTTAAGGATTCGGAAAAAAACTCTGGCCTTATGTTTGGTTATGCACGAATGCTTATATAATGGGGAATCCAACTGCACCTTTTAAGTGTCATATATATACAGACAACAATTTATAGAGTTATCCTAGAAATTGTTACTGCATTGTCTTTGACACGGGGATATTTGATAAGTGAGGTTTTTATTTTGGCCCATATTTGTAACATGTATTGATGATAGTAATGAAGGAGTTGTTACCGGAAATTTGCTGGGTGTATCAACCTTTTAAATCTAGATACATATACAAACTAAACAAAATTGCTGGTTTTACTGCCGAACGTTGTACCCAACAGCTGGATAATCTCAAATTATGAGATTATTGTTGTGCAACTTATCAAGAAACTTTTTGCGTTTGTTGGAGATTATTATCACAAACGAGGACAACATTACATCTTTAAAGAGATCAAAATCGTATAATAATCATGTTATGAAAATAAATGGCATTAAATCCTATCCCATAATCGTTGTGATAGATGTCCGATAATAAACAAAACATGTATACTTTGGCAGTCATGTTTTCGTTTTTTTGTCTGCCCAGGCCCATTTGATTGAGATCTTTTTTCAAATACACGGTTGGTTTGTGATAAGTTCTGTGTAAGTGTCAAGTTTAGCTGGCCCTTAAACCGGTTTAAACCCAAAATGCTTTGCATTGCGGTTCCAAGGCAGTGATCCCAATTTTGATCATTTTATATTTATAGTTGTTGTTGTGTTATACAAGTAGTTGATAATAACAATGATTTCTCTCATGACAGAGGTTCTGGAGTTTTATTGTTTGCTATACATACTACGGCAATTGTATTTGTGCTGTAAGAATGCAGTAAAACGTTTCTCCATACATATCGTAATTGTTGGTATATCTAAGACTTCAAATGCTGTAAGCAGTGGTGCTTGTTTGTGTTATGCGGATGAAACATATTCCCGATCTTCGTTACACATAGTTTGTTTGAGAATTTGTTAAAGATACATCGCTAAATTGAAACTTTGATATCTTGTATAGACGGACCATATTTTTAGTATACTAATAACTTTAAAACCGTTAACTAATCGTTTTAATAGATTTCCGATACTAACAAAACTAGCACACTAACATTATGTGTGCAGTATTCGACTGAGTCATGTTTTTTCTGTCTTTTGAAAGAAGTCTTTAAGTATATTTGATTGCTATCGTTTTAGACGCGCGTTCGGAATGTGATGAATTATGTGGTTAGGTAAAGGCTTGGCTAGCCCTCAAACCGGTTTAAACCCTCAATGCTCTGCATTGACTGTTAAAGGCGGTGATCCAAAATTTGATAATGTTATATTTATAGCTTGTGATCATATTTAATTGGATAGAAACGCATTTGAGTGTGAATGTAAGGCTTATAATTAATTCAAATAATTTGTTCTTGGTTCTTATTGAATTGGATAGTTTATAGTTTGGGTGAATGTTTTTAAGCTTAAAGCAGAAACAATATGTCTTTGGTAGTTTCTAGTGAACAATTGAAGACGTATTTTATAAGTTTACCAAGAATGGGGCAAAGTTTAACACACTTAAGATCTTTATTAGTCGGCGAAGCCTATAGCGTCGCGGTGTATTTATGCGTAGTAGTAATATTGGTTGCTAATGACTTATACATCTATCTATATATACATTCAAATATATTGAAACCATGAATGAACTTATATGGAAACAAGCATACATTTCGTTACCTAAACCGTCAGACCAAATGTAAATTGTTAACGTAGATCAACTTGTTCTGTGGTATGTTTGAATTACAATTTGATTGAACGGATAAATAATATACGATCGAATGTACTTTTAAGAGTACAATAGTTAACTAATACTTTTATGTACAAATGTTCTTGTAATTGATGTGTTTTAAATTTGTCATAGAATGCATAGAGCGCTGACGCAATGTAACATTCAGTTGTTTGTTTCATATTTAAAACCAACGTTTTCCATAAATGCATTTGACGTTTGTTTAGACAAATTACAAGAAAAAAAAAATCATTTATTCCCAATGGCGTGCTTAAGTTGAAGAAACTTGCGGTAAATGCTATTATCCTATAATTGATTTTTACGTCAGAAAAATCTTCTTGGCTACTCTGGAGATGTTCTTTATTAGAGTTAAGTGACGTGTTTCATTGCATATTTTAAATGCATATTAGACATAATTCAATTCTGTTAAATTGTTTCTGATATAATAGATGTTGTGTGGTTAGCTTTCGTGTCATTGTGTTTAATTGTGTTTAACCTACTTTATTCACAGTCCCAACATAAAGTCAAAGAAAAAAGAAAGGGGCTGATTCCATCTCCATATCTCGGGCTTCAAGTTTCTGCCGAACATTGGATCAGTTGTGTTATTGGAATTTTAAATAGCTGTTAAAAAAGTAACATAACCATCAACAACGACATTTTTATTTTGTGCATTATCATAAACATTACTGCACTTAATTCACATTACTTTTTTTTTTAGTTGTAAGACATTATGATTCTTTCATTTCTTGTCTCAACATTTTTATCCGACATTAAGGCACAAAGGTGCCATTGTTGATATAACAATTGCCACATATTTAAACCGTTTGCCCTACCCCAGCCCTGAATCAACTGAGGCTATCATTGATCGGAGCGCTGTTCAGCGCAAAGCTCATCTATTATTGTATTTTGCAATCTACAGACCATTCACTCATCACCATTAGGAAAAGTAACAATCTGCTTCTGTTGTCCCACCAACCGAGTTTTGCAACATAGTGGAAATAAGACGTGTCCCTCTGTCACAATTTGTTTGGATCAAACATACTTAATACCACGCAAAGATACGTTTTATAGTGGTATCTAAACGTCAATTGTTTACTATGCGTCATATTTGAAATACAAGATGATCCAGTTTATTGATATGTTACCAAGGCTCGTTGGTTAGGTTTTCTAACCATCCATTAATAAACTAAAATGTATATAATAATAACCTATAACTATATATAGAACCACACCTGAACAGTTTGAAAGTGTTCTAATTCAGTGAAAAAATACACAGGTACAAATAGTATGACCAATTGTATTTTCTGTGAGGTTTTGAAAGTCATTCTAAGACTTTACTAAAAGTAAACTGGCAAGTTAACAATGACAATAACTTATTAATAGTGTTTTCTTAAAGCTTTACACAACTCGGCAGTAAATGACTAAGTACCCGTTCTAACAAACGGGGTTAAATCGTGTTTGTTAAGCTAATGCAATTAATGATTAAGTGCTTCGAGTGACTAAATGGATGGAATCAAGCCATTGCGTTGCCTCAAATTGTAGGTTGTATTATAGTGCGCCTTAATATTAAAATAATCTTTACAAAATAATACTTTCAAATTGCTTTGGACAAATAAGATAATAAAACACTCAAGTGCATTTAAAATTTCTATTTGTGTTTACTAGTATCACATTTATTTCAAACTCGTCATATACAATCAATTGGTGTCCAAGGACAGGCAATAACGATTTCACAATATAAGCATGCACTTAATCGTATTAGGGCTAAACATGGGCAAACGATTATTTCATGAAACAGTACTCCCAAATTCCAACATTGTTCGGTAGTCGTTTTTTGTCAATAATATACAACGTCAAGAAAACACGGACGATTAAAGAATGTCCGATTAATTTAGTAACCCCCGGTCTTTTGGTAAGACGTTTTTGACATTTATCAAGAAATGCAATCCCGCTATTGGCACGAATGACGTACGCTTGGGCTACAGCTGTCAAACGATACCCGAATACAACACGAAAACCAATACACGACTCTTGATATAACGAGATAGAAATAGATCGACACAACAGACAAATTCAGACTTCGGACGGTTGGACATAATTGAAAAAGACGGAACAATTACAAGGCTCACAATATGTTCTATAAACACACTGTTATTGAGCCCAAAATAGTTACGAAATATGCCCATAAAGGAATCGGTGTGTATTGTCCTGCCAAAATCCTATTTATTATACTTAAAATAGCTCACATAAGGTATCTTACGTTACCATTAAAGCATTATACTCAACGTACTATGTCACTTATGAGGGGCCTTGTAATACATCGCTTTACTTTCATGCCAAATTTCTTAGTAACGCAATAATAATGTACCGATAGATAAATCGTATTTCGGTAACGAATTATGTGCACTTGGAAAGTATCTGGTCAACTGAACATCTGTAATATTACGTTTTACCACTATATCAACTTCAAATGGGTGTACTGTTTCAAAATAATAGCTTTTGATAGAACTACAGTAGCAATGATAGTGGTGGACTACGGACTTATTAACGACACAACAACTAACATCATTGGAACCCAAGTGCACTGACATACACTATCATGGCTGTTGATCGACTGAAGAAAGTCCAACACAAGTTTTTTCCATGATTATTAATAAGACATCTCATACGTTTCTATGCAGGGCCATTAACTTATCAAACGACTCGTTTTATATTTACTATTGTCCTTTCGCTTTTCGCATAATAACCGGTATACGTTCACATGTACTTTGCTTCCCAAACATCATTCAAAAAGTATTTAAACGACAAGTATAATTCCTTGACCCGTAGTTTGCTCATCAATATGTATGAAAACGAAGTTTGCCACCCAGTTCCCGCCACTGTCTATAATGAAGTGACATTGACATATATACCTTAGGTTCCGACGTCGAATTTGGTTACAGTGACGTCACTCAAACACGTGTTGTAGATTGTCTATGGCGAGCCTAACGTTAACATTATTTGTATGCAAAATGTCTAGTTAATGTTTTATTTTCATGCTCAATGAAATTTATTTTAATTCCATGTTTTACTTTTATGTTCCATATATACGGAATACCGTTAATGCCATCGTGGTTACACATTAAAATCCAGAGGGCGAGAATGCGAGAACGCGAGAGTACGATGACGAGAATGCGACAATACGATGACGACAATGCGACAATACGATGGCGATAATGCGAGAACGCGATGGCGAGAATGCGAGAACGCGATAGTACGCTGACGACAAAGCGACAGTGCGACAATACGATGGCGACAGTGCGATAGTACGATGGCGACAATGCGATAGTCATATCTACGGAATGCCGTTAGGGTCATCGTGGTTACACATTAAAATCCAGAGCGCGAGAATGCGAGAACGCGAGAGTATGATAACGAGAATGCGACAATACGATGACGACAGTGCGACAATACGATGGCGAGAATGCGAGAACGCGGTGGCGAGAATGCGAGAACGCGATAGTACGATGACGACAATGCGACAGTGCGCTGGCGACAGTGCGATAGTACGATGGCGACAATGCGATAGTCATATCGTACTGTCGCCATCGTATTGTCGCACTGTCGTCATCGTATTGTCGCATTCTCGTCATCGTACTCTCGCGTTCTCGCATTCTCGCCATCGCGTTCTCGCATTCTCGCCATCGTATTGTCGCACTGTCGTCATAGTATTGTCGCATTCTTATTATCGTACTCTCGCGTTGTCGCATTCTCGCCATCGCGTCATCGTACTATCGTGTTCTCGCATTCTCGCCATCGCGTTCTCGCATTCTCGCCATCGTATTGTCGCACTGTCGTCATCGTATTGTCGCATTCTCGTCATCGTACTCTCGCGTTCTCGCATTCTCACCCTCTGGATTTTAATGTGTTACCACTATGGCACTAACGGTAGTCCGTACATATAACTTCACTCTTATTTTTATGCTAAAAATGTTTTTATGAGAAATTTTGTTTTATTCGCATTGAACATGAAATTTCTAGTTCAGAAAATAGGCTATTTCCATGTTCTCAAAACAATCACACATGCCTTTTAATATTAAATAACAAAAAACGAATATTTAACATACAAATAATTATTGAATAATGCAACGTTGGATTGCCTTACTTGTTTAATGCAACCTACACAATTGATTTCAATGTTCACTGACTCACGTGTTTACGTTAACATTCCACCAAGAGGAGTCCGAGGTGTTCCATTCTTGTGGTATCCTGGCATTCCGGAGGAGCAAGCAGATAACATTAGGTTAGTGGCTTTGTGTACTTGAATTTATCTGACGAATTGCAGGTGAGACTTGAACTGTCAAACAACCAACCAACCAACCAGTACTTACCCTAAGCCACACATTACACAAACATGTAGTCTGTCTGTGTCATATAAGGTACATGAAGGGTCGTTTACAGATCAAACATGTAGTCTGTCATATAAGGTACATGAAATGTCGTTTACAGATCAAACATGTAGTCTGTCATATAAGGTACATGAAGGGTCGTTTACAGATCAAACATGTAGTCTGTCATATAAGGTACATGAAGGGGCGTTTACAGATCAAACATGTAGTCTGTCATATAAGGTACATGAAGGGTCGTTTACATGTTACGGGTCGAATAAATCTTAATTGTATATGATCTTTGAGTTATAGTTTGAAAAATCATTTAATGGGAAAAATAATGTTTTTATGTTCTGATTAACAATTTGCAAACAATTTGCCATCTTTTTCTCTATTTGTTATTTGTATGTGACACGTCCATGCTTAATATATATATATATATATATATATATATATATATACACACATATATATATATATACATATATTAAGCATGGACGTGTCACATACAAATAACATCTGCAATGAACATCTGCAATTAAAGTTAACGGCCGTAGTTATGTTCAAAATATAAAAGCCTGGACGTCACAGATAAACCTGAATACTAACTAAACCTAAACTAGTACAAAAATCATTCAATGATGATAAAATGTTCATCATTTTTTCGTATTTACGTATACAGTCCACCGGATAAATATTTCAAGAAATAACTGATGCATGGAGTAAAGCTTTAATCATATTTTGACACCTTGATGGTAGGGACGCCAAGTGTGTTCAAGAGCCTCTACTACTAAGTACTAGCCATAATATTTCGACCGTACTAAAATGACTATCAAAGTATCAGCTTTGATCACATTCTTACCATGAATTTAAAGTAGTAAAATGGAAAACAATGGTCTTCCCGTATACAGATAAGCAAAGTTTCAATGAGGTCCCCTTACTTGTTCGATAAATACAACAAAACGTACCATCGCCTCTCTCTAAATACACGTTTGCCTTGGAAGAAAAGCACTAAGTCCCTCAATTTGTTCATTTGTTTACATTAGCGAATTTAGCGGAATGATTCTAGATGCGTAAATTGCCAATAAAATAGTTTCAAAAAGATGCATAAACATTTCCAGGTTTTAGTCCGATGTATCGTAAAATTAAAAATTTCTATTTCATTATTTAACGCAGTTGATTCTAAATTTCAACTTAAATATACTTTGAATGTGCTTGTTCGGTTTCAACAAGATTCTTGTTGTTATGCATGTGTATTGTGTACTTATTATTTCTTTGTTGCTTTTTTGACGATGAGCTGTATATGCTTAAGTCGCATAAATACTATCTGTTCTGTTCTGTTATGTAATGGCTGCCGAGCCGGTGCAGAGGTATATAAGAGAGCATGGAACGACAACTCTGCATGGAGATTGATTTAATATACGATAACACACGGCAGAGCTAGGCCGGACATATATAATCGGCCCTAGCCGCATAATGGCCCCTGGGGCCGATATGTCGGCAGCGGGCCGATTATAGACGCCCGGTCGAGCTCTGCCGTGTGTATTTTTTTTTAATGACTCCGTTTCCATTAATTTTTACAATGTAGTTTGTTCATTTAATTAGGGTCCCGGACAATAACGGTATTTGTTTAACGGTAAGAAATGCGCATATCTCTGTGATACATGTTATATAAGGTGACTATAAGAACATTTAGATTAAGTTTTTCAAAAGATTGATTTGCACCGTATGTTTTTCTCATTGTCTGGCAGATAACTCCCAACCGATGATCGGTAAATCAGGTTCGAAACTAGGAGCTCCATTTTTTTGGAACCTTATCAAGATCTGTTCACTAAGTAATCAATATAACCTCAGTTTCCATCATAACCGTTAATATGTGCCTCTATTATTAGGGGATGATATACAGCTTAGTAACAGCCGACAGTATGCCCGATGCATTGAAAGCCCATGCTGAGCATGCATTACGTCTCCAACAAGTTGCCTACGGTTTTCCGGGCGTGAGAAGACCACGGTTTATATTCCGACGTTATGAGAAGCACAACGGTTAATATACAACTTTGCGGTCCATTTTCAAAATCGTCATTGCGGTGTTTTCACGACCATAAAGGGGACGGTAGCGTCAGAGAGGTATAATGTTAAGAAAATTCACGCGCGAAGAAGAACCGTATTTCTGTTATTTTATGTTCTTTATCGCATAATATTATGCAGCAAATAATTCCTGAAAACGATAATTAGAAAGAACCTAATAATAAATAGTCAAACATAATAGAAGAGAGGATTAACATTGTAGGCAGTACATCTGATTGAAAGTGTGAATGATACAAAAAGCCGTTTACTTAAATCAAAACTCAATGAAATGATGAATTTAATTTTCGTTGTTAAAATGGCCAGTTATGAAATTGTTTTCAATATTTTATGTCAAACGTAAGTGCATATAAGACGATATGATTTTATCGGAGTTAATATTTTCGTTTGTAGTTGTAATGGTGTGGGATTTAAGAACAGACTTGTATGTATTCTTAGTCAACTAAAGAACGTTCGAAGAACAACTGGAATAACGTTAAGACAGCACCACGCCTCAGCGATATAATTTAATGAAGATATTGAATATAGTGTCAGAAGAATGGCTTTAAATATTATCAATAGTCTCAGTTAGGAATCAGCTTTTGCTCTTAACATGATTAAAAAACAACCAATAATTGAAATTATAGCTGAAACAAGTATTATTTATGCAAAGGATTCAAATCGCTTTGTTACGGGAAAAACTATATAGATCTATATAATTATTTAGAATACGGAATATGAACATGGAACGGTTTGGGAATTTATACAAGCTTCGAGAATGTTCATAGTTTAATGATGTTATTAAGGAGTACCGTTTTTTACAAATTATCAACTACAACAACAACAACAACAACAACACAAACAATATACATGTGTATATGTATATACTGATCGTGCTTTATTGATTTTTATGGCTGCATGCTACACCATAGTTTCATCGATACACTAACCTCTGTTGGGCTTGGCAGACCAAGAACGTTCAACGCATTTATGGACCTCTGATTGTTTACTTTATAGGCTTTCAATAACATTTAGGCATGAAGAAAAATGCTTTGGGTGAAAATGTGATTTGGCAATAGATTTGCTTTTATTACAGAATCGGGAGCAATAATGGTTGATCGTAAACTATGGATTCACCAGTGCCCTTTGTCCCACGGTGGAAGCAAGACAATAATTTTAACGGCAAATGATAAAGCCCCCAGTCTGATTACATAGAAGCTTTGGGAAAGGTGCCTGTAAATGGTCTTAACATAGGATGTTTCGTTATTTATTTCTATTTCCCGCATGTATTATTCCATAAAGTGTTATACAGTACATTGGTTCGCTTTTACTAAATTGGATTGTAGTTGACGTTATATTTTCGATAACAAAAATATCGAATATGATTTAATGTAAACATTCAATTTGTGTTTAAAACAGTAATATTCTTGGATTGGAATCTGCGTGATTTTTTTTTAGTGGTGACGAAGAGAAGACAAACACGCTGTTACTTCAATTAGTTAGTTATATTCAATACAATATTGGTTACGAACATAAATGTCTTAACAATTTATAATTTATACCACGATGATGATGATAATGATGATGATGATTATATTTATGGAGTTCTATACAAAAGGCTATTGAAATGACACGTTCCCTAGGATTCACTCGACTTGTGCAATGATTACCAGGTTGGATTCCTCGTTATCCAATAACAACAGAGCCCGAGTCGGCCATGTTGAAAATCTATAACTGAAACAAGACGTAGAGGAATATTTACAACAGCTTTGCAGAGAATTCAATTAATTTGGAAAGATCAAAAGGGATCAACTCGCAAGAAAATGCAACATGCCAGACTTGTATTCACAGTCGTGCAACAGAAAACCAATAAGAAAGCATGGGATACTCGTGTATTGTGAAATCCGACTATTGGCAATTAATGCTCGGAAAGATTTCATGTGCATGACCATGTCAATTCGATTGGACGTACGGCTCGTTCAAAGCGATGTTCGAGGACTTGGTTAATCGTGTTAATTGATTAACGATACGCACATTTAATGACAATACAATTGAGAGTTTATAGCAAGTTGTATTTCTATAAATTATACTAACGAACCAGTATTTATAGAGAGAAAGCGATACACATAATGGACTGTTGAATTGTTTTTTGTAAGACATTTGTCAATTAATATATTATTTGTATTATGTGTTCAAGTACTTAGAATGGCTAACAAAACAGTCGAAAACGATGAATTGGCGTTTGTGAACATTTAAATATCAATATACGTAATATGAGTGATTGAAAAATGACATCATATCAAAAAGTGTTCGGTATTGGATTGACAATATATTGTAATTAAACAAATAAAGTAAGTGAAAAGTTGTACAACCAGCCGTTTTAAAGTCGACTCTTTCACAACGACAATGTCTGTCCAATCTATTTCACTGCAAGTTCCAAAAGTCAAAAAGAAACGATGGGGAAAACCGAAACCAGGAGAAAGCTTAAAGGTAGGCACATGCATTTTATACGATATTTAATTTTCGGACTTTTAATTTTACACATTGACTAGGGCTGTCTCAAACTTACGTGACAAAAGCTGCATAATATGATCCTTTTATATGCATACAGTACACTTTGGATGATTTAATGCGTAGTCAATACGTAGATTGTCTACACAATTTTAACACATTGTTTGTCTAATAATAACAGTACAAAGTAAATTTGAATGATATCACTTCAGTGACAGCGGCACCCGCCAATGTCATTTTTCACTCGGAACGTCAGGTTCATATGTTTAAAATCGTCAGCTTGTTGATGTATATGTGTCTGGCGGCTTGACTAACATTATTCATACTGTACTAATCTTGGAATTTAGTGAATAAAATTTTTAAGTATCATCAATTTGTCTTGACCGACAGCAGTCACGAATGTGCAACCGCCGATGTTCGTCAATGCTAACAATGGCAATATTAATTGTTTTGTTTATGGTTTCCGTAGTTGAATAGCTGTTTGTCAGTCCGCACGTTTGCACATCGTTAATTTTCTAAACACTGGTGTATATTTTCTATGTTTCTTTTATTAAATTTAACATATGTGTATACGCTACTATTGACTCTACCAGAACTGGTTGATGTTCATTTCCGTTCCATCGACGTCGCCCTTTTGCCTTTGTAAACTATCGGGTGCTCAAAATGTGCCTTAAATACGTTTTGTAAAGTCCTTAAACACAGCGCAATAAAACTGGGTGTGACGTTAGCAGTGTGCTTTTTCAATAAGTTGCACCATGAACTAATATATAATTTGAACTGAACTGAATTTTTGTGAAATATGTTTTTGTGTACACCGATCCATCATACCCGCATTGAATAATCACCGTGTATTAACAAAAGGACACACACAGACTCCTAAAGAACATATTCTTTTCCAAATGCCAACAAGATTTATAGTATTTCAGTTTAATTTGTGTTAAATTACTGCACCTACTTTTAAAGCTGTGCAATTTGTCTCCGATATTCCGGGCCAGCCTTTTTATTTCAAAGCATAAATTGACCTGACATTATTTCTGTTTCGGAAAACACGCAATATGATTTTTTTTTATAATTTCGAAGTGGTCATTTAATTAAAAAAATCAGACGCATGACTATTATTTGTTTATCAAATGTTTGAAATGCAGAACGCGTTAAACATCTTTTGTTCGTAGATATGGGCTGATCGAAATGTTATATCATCATCAAAGTATCAAACTGCACATTTAACACATGTATATATTTATTATATTTGTACAAGAAGAACATAGAACGTAGAATAACTCATTAATATCATATCTTGCTTGCGTTATGTTATACCTCTTTATTATTAATAAAGATGATTGACGTGTTTTGACATAAGACGGCATAATGCAAGAGAGCTATTTCACATCAGCACATGCATAAAACATATAAAATTTCTTGGCTAATACTAGCGTTTTCCAGTGTATGCGTCAATTCATTTAATTCATCTACATAAACATATCCTTCCGAAAAGGTGTGACAGAAGGCAAAGACGTTTATTCTGTAATAACCATTTTATACGTATGATGGCTTTTACATTTGTTTAGACCTCCATGTGTTTTACATTGACCGTTCCAAATAATAGCTTCAAAAATAATATTTTTGTAGGTGTATTCGAGTCTCTCATTTTTATGTTGTCGATTAATGTGCTTTCTTTTTTTTATGGCGAAAAGTAAGAGGCTTGTGTCTTTTAAGCCTTTTAACCAGGTTTTAGCCCACAATACTTTGAATCGACCGTTCTAAGGCGTTGGCGTTATTACTGTCAATCATAAAACAAGTATCCACATTAAGACGTTCAATAGTAAACAAGTTAATGTATTTAAGCCATCAAATTAAGTTTGTGACTGGCATATACATACACGTGCTTCTTTGCATTCACGATTAAATACAATCTTTTCACACCAACCTGACCTTTACAATTTGTTTTTCAGTAGCATTTACACATTTATAAAATTCCTAAAGTATTTGTAAATGATACACAGAACAACAGTGGCATCCTGGTGTTTTGTCATTTGCAAGAAACAGTTTAATCATATATTTCAATTAATCAGTCTGCTTTTCTTTAAAGTGGACGCGACCGACTCAATATGCATTTGCCAAGTAAATGGAAACAGATGTCGAGTTCCCATTAACCATTTCGTTTTATTATTGCGTAAGATAAGCCTCAAATTGCGGCAAAAGTATGGAACTCATTTCAAAGTGCAATAAAAATGCCATTCCTGTTTTATTAATAACTGGAATCATGCAGAAACACTAACTAGCGTTTATTTGTGGAAACAGAAGTTATTTAGTGTTAATAAGTTTACAAAATCGTATATTCTTTTTCTTAGAATATTAAATACCTAATTAAATCTTAGCTCAGTTAACGAAATGAAAGCAATTATGTCCTAAAAATATACTATATACAATTTAATCAATGTCTCACCGATACATTTTTATTATCTATATGTTTATATATAATTATTTAAACTGACATTAATGTTAATGATACTTGATCTGTTCTCTGTGTTTATGGCTATTAACATCTACAAAATAAACTTCAATCTTATAATAATTACACACAAGTGTAAGTTTATTTATTTATTTGTACATTTGTACGAGCTGACTAAAAACAAATATGACACGTATATATGGATGATACTGCTAAATTCCATTCGTAAAATATATGTACTCGAATCACATAGGATTTACTTGTGTTTTCAAGAGGTTTATTATTCAATCTGATGTATGTTTATTTATTGCTTTACTGGCACATTTTACAATCAGGCTTTTGTAAACAGACGGCACGTGTTCCTCTAGAAATCAAGTTTGAAATTGGGTTGTATAAGGCTTAGATGCTGCATGTATATATTACAGACATTAAGCGCTTCAAACGAATAGCTTGATTGTGGTGTACATGTTTGGACCATTTGAATCTAAATTCGAACGACAGGTATTTGCTGTAAACCTGTGCAAATGTTAAAAATCTGGTAGATTTTGAAATAATGTAATGTTTTCACAAGTGAAATCTCATAAGACTGTTCAATATTTAATCACAATGAAACATGTGCATCAATTTCAGTCACAATGAAACCTGTGCATCCATTCCAGTCACAATGAAACATGTGCATATATTTCAGTCACAATGAAGCATGTGCATCCATTCCAGTCACACTAAAACATGTGCATATATTGCAGTCACAATGAAGCATGTGCATCCATTCCAGTCACAATAAAACATATGCATCTATTCCAGGCACAACGAAACATGTGCATCAATTCCAGTCACAATGAAACATTTGCATCCATCCTAGTCACAAGGAAACATATGCATCCATTCCAGTCTTAATGAAACATGTGCATCCATCCCAGTCACAATTAGACATGTGCATCCATTCCAGTCATATTGAAACATGTGCATTCATTCCAGTCAGAATGAAACATATGCATCCATTCCAGTCACAATGAAACATGTGCATCCATTCCAGTCACAATGCAACATGTGCATCCATTTCAGTGTCAATGAAACATGTGCATCAATTTTAGTCACAATGAAACATGTGCATCCATTCCAGTCACAATGAAACATGTGCATCCATTCCAGTACAGTCACAAGAAACATGTGCATCCATTCCAGTCACAATGAAACATGTGCATCTATTCCAGTCACAATGAAACATGTGCATCCATTCCAGCCACATTGAAACACGTGCATCCATTCCAGTCACAATGGAGCATGTGCATCCATTCCAGTCTCAATGAAACATGTGCATGCATTTCAGTCACAATGAAACATGTGTATCAATTCTAGTCACAATGAAATACCCGCATCCATTCCAGTCACAATGAAACATGTGCATCCATTCCAGTCACAATTAAACATGTGCATCCATTACAGTCACAATGAAGCATGTGCATCCATTCCAGTCACAATAAAACATATGCATCAATACCAGGCACAATGAAACATGTGCATCCATTCCAGTCACAGTGAAACATGTGCATCCATTCCAGTCACAGTGAAGCATATGCATCCATTCCTGTCACAATGAAACATGTGCATCCATTTCAGTCACAATGAAACATGTGCATCCATTCCAGTCACAGTGAAACATGTGCATCAATTTTAGTCACAATAAAACATGTGCATCCATTTCAGTCACAATGAAACATGTGCATCCATTACAGTCACATTGAAACATGTGCATCTATTCCAGTCACACTGAAACATGTGCATCCATTCCAGTCACAATGAAACATGTAATGAAAGTCTATCTATCTATCTACCTATTTAGGATATGAAGTCATGCATGACATAAAATGAAATGCATTGTTTCCAACAAATGCATAGACGTTAGTTTGGAGATTTAAGAGAAAAGATATTTACATGACTGATTTGCTTAAAAGTCGTTTTTATACATTCTACTTAGTTAAAGCTCATGTATTTATACAAAAAGGTAATAAACATTTGTAACGGCATATGTTAATGTATGTAGACGCAATATAACTCTTTATTTTATTCTAGTCGATGATCATTTCACTATTGCTCGAGTGAAATGATAGTCTTTGATCCTATAACTCGGTGCCAATTTTAATGGGACTATTCAGAACTATCTTTTAAATGATCTATAAGTAACCTCATCGTCGGGTTTAAATTTGAACTGTTAAACAAATGATCATATGACGAATCATTATTGACGTCAACATACAAGAAATCAAATGACGCCCAACCAAATTTGGTAAATTAATCATAAAAAGCATAAGCTAAAACGAATAGTAGCTGATTACAAAAAGATCGTATCAACATTTCCTTTTTGGTCATTTAAAACAAATATTGTCACTCGTGGATCCTTTACTCTTTAAAATGTGTTTAGTTTTATATAACCTCTCATGAAATGATTCTACGATATAACACTGAAGTCAATAAAAATCCTCTATTTCTTGATTCTTAGTAAAACCGTCAGTGTATTCATATGTTGTTGAAGTCGGACCATATTCCATTATTTTTTGCACGTTGTGTGGTTATCGTATTTCTTTGACACTTGAAACCATATAATCAAGCAATATTTACAAACCAGACAAAACCCAGCATTTGAATTTCCATGTTTGTGTCTATATTTCTAATGCTTACAAAAGATGACAGAGACATTTTTGGTCATCGGATATCCCTATTCCCGATTGCGCGTTAAAAAATTGCTTTGATTTAGATAGGAAAACACTTTATGAAAGAAAGCAATGCGTAAAAAGAAAAGATTATACCAAAACGACAACATTTCCACAAACTTTATCATGGGTAAATGCCTTCTTTGGCAGTGATTCTAAACGTTCTTTCTTCTGCTTTAACCTGTTATATTCAAACACAGCACAATGGGCTTGATTTATGCAGTACGCGAGTACCATGCAGTATATAAAGATGATAATAATTTACAAATAATCTTATTTTTTTTAATGCCAGGACATGTGTTATAGCAAATAAAGAACAACAAGACAGTCACAATAAGACAGTTATAGATGTCCATCTTCAAAATATTCATATATTCTACTTTTGCAATTAATGCTACAGTGTATAGCATGTAGTACGTTATTGCATAATCTGCATACAAAGTCAGTCATTGCATTCTCAGTAGCAGTTTTATGACAATGAAGCCCACTAACGCGTGTGTATCATTTTGCAGCAGTCAAATGATACATGTACATGTGGTTTTATACATGAACTCGTTTAATTTGCTACATGTTTTATATACCATGAATGTATAAAAGTGAGACTCAAATACACTTTCTGTCTGTCTGTACTCTTTATCAGAGAATATATGCAAGTCAGACATAGCGTACACGACTAAAATATGGAACGAAGAATTAGTTATTTGGTGGTTTTATACCAGAGATTAAAGGCTATCTGTTGGATTGTAAGAAATATGCGTATCAGCACAGAACTCGTCAAATGTTATGATGACCAACTATTTTGTTGCATGAATGATTTACAAACAAAATACATGTCTGTTGCAAACAAACTATACAAATTATCGAAGGAATTATGATTCATGGACGACACCGCGTTTCTTTAAGTTTGGCTCCATTAATAGTGTCGCAATGAGACATATCAAAACATCCAAACTTGTTTATTGCGTCTTTTAAATACCAATATTCCTTTGCCTTGGTATTGTTTGGACTTGGTTTTCTAATTGCATTGGTTTCTTCAGTGTTTTCTTTTTTTATGAAATTTGTTATGTTTAATTTATGGTTAAAATTTAAGTTGTCGTTGCGTTATCTGCCAGCTTTAACATTAAAATGTATTGATGTAAACCCAGCTAGGTCAAAGGTGTATGCGTACATTAATTTAACAAAAATGGATATTTTAAAACATGTACAGCCCAAATAAAAAATATGGAAAACAAACATTCGAAATAACTCACATGTGCTATCAAGCTGTTGCTTTGTAAGTATGAAACATAAGTAGTCGCATACATCTCTAAATGAATAAATTGATTGTCGAAATGTGGATAGCTTTATATTACCACAATACTGACATGTACGTGGTATCTAACCATTTAACACACTTTTTTTATCCAAAATGTGAACATTCATTTAATAATTCTAAAGGAACATATTCCTTTCGTCTTGACGGTCACGACCATTGACTTGTGTTGGCCGTTCCCAGTGTGACCA
This sequence comes from Dreissena rostriformis, assembly GCA_007657795.1. Taxonomy (NCBI): domain Eukaryota; kingdom Metazoa; phylum Mollusca; class Bivalvia; order Myida; family Dreissenidae; genus Dreissena; species Dreissena rostriformis. Next base: position 43,976 of record VMBQ01002054.1, on the reverse strand, counting down.
CATATTTAGACATACCGTTCTTTAATGACAAATTGTATTCCCCTGAGATCCTCAACGCAGTGATGTGGAAACGGAATCACAGTTCTCTGATATATCTGCATTTCTGCGACATAGACCTCTCTCGAGCTTAGTATTGTGTTTCATTACAGCCATTGTGGGATATCTACAAAGATTACAAAGCAAAATGGGTATAGTCTGCAATTGCGTCATAGTTTACACGAATTAAACGGTAATATATTTAACTATAATTTTAGAAATATTTCACAATGTCGCTTTAACTTTCCTCACAAATTTAATTTTAGTACTTAAACAGAATTCAGATCACGGTGTGAAACTATCACCCACACGAACGATATTTCTCTCGCATCTCGATTATGGTGAAAGCAAAACAATGTCAACACAGGATTTTTCAAGATTAAATGTCTTAAATCAATTTTGCTTGAATCAGCACGAACGGCATTGTCATCCTGCTTACGTTTTATTAAATTAATTTATTACAATTCATAGTCCTAGAACATTCTCAACAATTAATTTGGAGTTTGTTTAATGTGCCGTTTATTATTTGAAGCTGCAATAAACGCATACATAAGTAATGTTGCCATTGCTGTAACAATCATTTATCACACTAAGGTTTTCAACAAATGTGTGTAACTTACTGCAGATTGGACTGCATGCTTCTAGTATTATATTGCAAATTATTCTGATTTTCTTATATTTTTAAGAATTTAATTTTAAACACTTAATATTTCTGATTAGAAAATGGATCGAATGTCGTAAATCGCATTTCTTTTAATTGGGGCATATTGGGAGGTATTTCACGTAAATTATTAGTAAAGAATAAATAAAAATTATTTACTAAGTTTACGAGAACATATATTACGAAAAGAAAGAATAATGTGATCACAAGTATTTATGAACGTTTGATTTATAAAATGAAATGAGATATCTGAACACTGTTCATATCAGCATATCACTAATACTTTATAATATTTCATCAGTGTTTCATCAGTGTCTAGCGGCTTCTGCCCCCCTCCCTTCTCCTACACACTTGTAAGATAGACATACATTTAATCACTAAATTTACTGTTTTCGTTCTTTTTTCTGTGCAAAGGCAGAATAACAAATAGTTTTATCAAATACATGTTTACATTAAGTTTTTGAGCGTTTTCAGTGGCTAAATGACTTCTACTACTACTACTACTACTACAACTACTACTACTACTACTACTACTACTACTACTACTACTACTACTACTACTACTACTACCACTACTACTGCTACTATTGCTTCTGCTGCTTCTGCTGCTGCTGTTTAACTGCTGCTACTACTACTACCTTATTTTCTTATATATAAAGACGTTAATTGCACATTTCCTTTACGGATATGTTGCTTTAAAAATAAGCTTATTTGTATTTATGGCTGCAAACCTCTCTTACTAAAAGTGTTGTCTTATTACACACGTACTTTAGTTAATTTATTATCACTCGCCATTGGTTGAGGGATATAGTTTTTGGCTTGGCAGTCCTTCCGTCCGTCCTTCGGTCTGTTTGTCCTTCAGGCCGTTCGTCATTCAGTCTTTCCGTCCATCCGTCCTTCCGTCCGTGTGGAACAATTTTGTGTTGGAACTGCTCGGTCCGATTTCATTGAAACTTTAATTGCAACTTTATATTAGTGGATATAATGATACTGAGATGATGCACGACAAATGCCGTCTCAATCCATTTTGACCCTTTTTGACTTTAAAATAAGTACACGTTTGTGTCTTGAGCCACATCTAGGAACTACTTGGGCAGATTGAAATTTAAATTGGTAGGATTTTATAAATGGATGGGAAGATGATGATCGTAAAATGGCGACGAAAATCATGTGTAACGGAGCTCGAAATATCCAGTTTGAACGGCACTTTTTGACTTGTGAATACCATTTTTATATAGAATTTTTCCTGTCGTGAGATGAACTCGAATAACATTTGAGTCACAGACATGCAACTTACCAAAGTTGTTCTCAATCATCTGGAGCTGAGTCACATGCAATACTCATAACCCTAGAGGCAAGGTCAAGCTCACACATTGAGGTCAAAATCACAAATTTGATGAATAAGTCATAATTAAACCATTACATCACTTTGGATCAAGGGAGTATGTAATGACTGTCTACAATTGTTATCTTTTATCTGGCAGTGTGTCAGAGGTAAGACTCAGGTCTCTATGGGCTATTTCAAGGTCACACACTGAGGTTAAATGTTATTAAATATGACTTATTTTGTGAGGATTCTACCATAACCCTAAGGGATTTGCACCAATTCACAACAAATATTTTGCGGGGGGAGGGGGGATCAATTAACCGAATGTGTTTGTTTATTTCTATGAGCTGACATTGTGACGTAAATATAACACGCATTCATTAATGATGCTGCCTCATTGTATGTTACATTCCATGTGTAAATTTTATGTACCCAGACTTGTTTGTCATAAACACAACATTTCATTAATAACTCCGTACATTGGAATTTAGTTCAGTTTCATTTTAATCGCGATTAACCCCTTTCAGTGTCGGTACTTAATATATGGCGATAATTCTAATCATAATGGCATAAACCCTTAGTTTGAACGATATGAAAGAATCTCACAATATCAACATTCTGTCGAAATCACGTACGATGTATTTGCGTTTTCAAGATGTTTATTATTCAATCTGATCTATGTTTACCCAATGCTTTACTGGCACATCATTCATTCAGGATTGTGTAAACATATGGCAAATGTTTTATATAGGTTTTATTAAGTCTAGATGCTGCATGTGTTTCTGATGTTAATCGCTTTGTGTAAAGCGCTTGTAAATTTTTCGGCCCGGTTAAATTAAAATAGTTTTTTTGGAAGATTCACTTCAGTGGTAGATATTTCAATAATGTTATTAATTTCAAGAATATTGCCAATAGGTTTTGGCCGACCTTTTAACTGATCATTTCAACGTAAAAATAAAACGCCAATCGCAAAGCAATGTTTGTCCATTGCGAAATCCAAGAAAATAAGTTGACGGGTTGATTGCGAAAATTGCACGTTATTGTGAAAAAGAAAATCTCGTCAGGCAGTTCAATTTGAAATGTAATTTTCAAAAGTTTAATGAACCTCGAAATTTAGTTTCATATTATGAAACACGTCACGCTAACACATATACGCATGTTCAAAACCGTAGCGAATCGGATAGGAATGCATGCATTTAATAAAACGGTAGTTATATTTCCCACAAATTTATAGATTTAATTCGCGTGAATAAAGATAAACGATATTTACATAATCGACCTGTCCGAAAAGGCCGTTAAGTTGCTTAAAACATAGTATCCACTCACGCCTATTATAACATTCTGTATTCAAAACGAATCTTTGATCGTATACACAGTTGTACCGCCATATGCAAATGTATGTTGATTAAAGAAACGTGTTTCTTGAATCGAATGATTTCGTTCAGTGGAGGTACACATGGTTGGTTTGTGACCATATTACGTATTGGGTATGCACTATATGTTGTAACCGTATTTATTTGACGATTTAATCTTTACCAATGGACGAAACATGTATAAGCTTGTCAAAACGTATCCAGGCAAAACCAAGTATTTGCATTTCAGTTTACAAAAGATGACATTATCATTGTTCATCGATATCCCCCTGTCTGATTGCAAGTATTCCTTGATTCAGGAAAGCAGAAACGTTATGTCAGAAAGCAATTCAGGGCCAAGAAATGATCATCTTAAACCGAAAAAATGCCATATAATGTACAAGGGGTAAAGACTTATTAGGTACACAAGAATAAAGTACTTTCTTGTAGTTGGTATTCACATAGAACACCGTTAGCTAGTTATGTGCATTTAGCGGGAACCATGATGTTATTCAAAGTGAGGATTGACACAAGAAAAATAAATAGTTTGCAAATTATCTTATACTGATTACAGTGAGGTAACAATAAGAAAGTCACGAATAGGCAGTCACATATATACATCTTTCAAATAATCACAAGTGCCAAGTATGAACAATTTATGCGCAATTAACCAAGATATTAAACATTATGGCCTATCTGCATGAATATTAAACTAATGCATTCACAGTAGCAGACTTCTGGCAATTTACATCCAGGAAATCGAGCGTATCATTTTACAGCGTGGTGAACGACGTTTGCAGGCCAAAACATGTACCTTTTATCAGAGAGTTTACATAAGTCAGGACGAGACTTAGAGATGGAACACTAATAGATGTAACACTATTAGATGGAACGAAGCATTAGTTATTTGATATGATACGAGCGAGAACTTGCCATGCAAATAAATGGTTACTTGTAAATGTTTGTATACAATTACACCCAATATGACTACTACATGCATATCATCACACATCCCACTACTCGTCTGAATTTTTATTGCAAAAAAATGGCGTTGTGATTAATCGACGATATTGTATATTATCTCCTCTGATCTGTTTAGCTTTGTTAAAGCATTTAGCATTTTTGATAGGGATGAGTCTGATCATTTTCCAATTAATTGTGCATTGTCGTTGCCACTCTATGAGAATTATATTTTGTCATACGATGAAATAGATCATATAAACATACAAGATCAAAGTCATAAATATTATAGGTGGGATGATAGTAAAGCACTCAGGTTTGTTGATTTAGTCTCATTAAAATTGAATTTAATATATGACAGTATTATTCTGCAAATGAACACACATAATATAAATGGTGCTGTTAATATGCTTACAAATATTTACATATCTAGCGCCTCTGAATGCGGAATGCTCGTAAATCGTTTTTTTCGGTATATCCAGTCACAACCTCCGTGGTGGGGCGGACTCTGTGACACTCTAAAATCTACTAAACAACGTTTATTAAGGCAGTTTAGGATCAGCAACGACAATTTAGATCTATCATTATATAAACAATCAAAACGTGAATTTAAATCATATGCACTAAGTCGTAAACTCGCATATCAACGACGTTATAGAGCTAAATTAGTGAGTTCTAGAAATAATCCACAAGAATTTTGGAATATCTTACGTAATTCTAGATCCCCAACCAACGCGAGTTCTAAATGCCCTATTTCAGAAGAGCAATGGCATGACCATTTCTCCAATTTATTTGAAGCCCCTGTTACTTCAGACGATACTGTCGATATTAATGATCTGTTCGCTGCACCTAGTGATCCAATACTTGACTGCGATATAACTGAAGCTGAAGTTCTACATGCTATTAATAAGCTCAAAGTAGGTAAATCTCCAGGACCTGATATGGTTCTATCCCAATTTGTAAAATCAAGTAAAGATATTACTATCCCATTTATGACTAAAATGTTTAATCATATTTTCAATACGGGCATTTTCCCTGATGACTGGGCAGATAGTGTTATTTGTCCACTCCATAAGTCAGGATCTCGCTCTGATCCCAATAATTATCGAGGTATATCCCTTATAAATATAGTATGTAAGGTTTATTCCTCTGTATTAAATGCTAGGCTGTACACGTGGGCGGAAGCAAACGATAAGATAGACGAATCCCAGGCGGGTTTTCGTAAGGGTTATTCAACGATAGACAATCTATTCACCCTTATTAGTATTATTCAAAAATATTTAACAAAAAAAGCGTGGTCGAATATATGTATTATATGTGGATTTTTCTAAGGCTTTTGATAATTTACTTCACAATAAACTCTTCGCGTGTCTCATGAATAAGGACATTAATGGAAAATTTCTCAATGCTTTGAGATCTATGTACTCTAATATGAGGGCATCTGTGAAAACTAATGGTGGTTTAACAGCGAGCTTTCCATGTCTTAAAGGTACCCGTCAAGGTGATATAAGCAGCCCGTTGCTGTTCATTCTCTTTATTGATGACCTTAATACACTTCTCAGGAACACATGTACAAACGGCATATTTGTAACTAAAGACATCCCTGAAATATTAACTCTTATGTACGCAGATGACGTTGCTAATCCTGCCGATACAGTTATCAATTTACAACGACAAATTAATGTGATAAAGACATTTTGTGAAAATTCTGGGATGGCTCTGAATATTGGCAAAACTGAAATTGTTGTCTTCAGAAATGGTGGACCAGTTAAATGCATAGAACAGTGGAATTATGGAACAAGCCCTATTAATATAGCCTCATTTTACAAATATATGGGTCTAATTTTTACTCCTAAATTGTCATGGTCGCGATCGCAAAGAAAACTTGCATGTCAAGCAACAAAGTCTATAGTCTGTATTAGAAATTATCAAAAACAATATGGATATTTTCATTTTCATGAGTGTTTTAAATTGTTTGATTCTATGGTTAAACCTATTCTACTCTATGGTTCAGAGATATGGGGTTTTAAATTTTCGCCTATAATTGAACGTGTTCAAACGCACTATTGTAAATTGTTTCTTGGTGTTTCACGCTCGACAAACACAGATATGGTCTTAGGTGAATGTGGCAGATTACCTCTTTATGTTGATTATGTAAGTCGTTTTATCAAATACTGGTGTAGAATACTCCAAATGAGTTCAAATAGGTATCCTAAACAAACCTATATTATGTTATATGATCTTGACTCAGTAGGTAGGCATACATGGGCATCAGAAGTAAGAATAATCCTTTGTAAGTACGGTTTTGGACTTGTTTGGCTTTCTCAAGACATCGGAGACATTGATAGTTTTATACATTGTTTTAGGCTTAGAGTATCAGATTGCCTTAAACAAGACTGGAGAAATCATATTGACTCTTCTCCTAGATGTGATCACTATAAACATTTTAAATCTTTATTAGAGACTGAAAAATATTTATTAATGGACTTGCCTTTTTCTCTTCGAAATAGCTATGCCAAGTTTCGATGTTCTAGTCACAAATTTGCAATTGAAACAGGAAGACACTTTGGTATATCAAGAGCTGAGCGGTTATGTACATACTGTTTTAACCACAATATCGCTGTTGTTGAGGATGAGCATCATGTTTTATTTGACTGTAAAAAGTACTCAGATATACGCTCATTCTATTTGCCTAATATACAACCTAATCATTTTACAGTTGGTAGATTTTACAATTTACTAAACTCTGGAAGAAATTATGAAATTCTAGCTGTTTGTAAGCTGATAAATAATATAATGAGAAGATAGTATTAATATACTGAAGATAAGTAATACTTATGATCAAGTACACCCATCGTAGTATGTCAACTTTGTAACCACTTTGTTTGCATTTGAACCATTGTTTAGTTATATATAAAACTGTTTATTTTTTATTTTTTGTTCCGACTCTGTCAGATAACAATTATTAATGTATGTACATATATGCTTATATTCAAGTCTGTATATATGCATTTTGTTATGGGCCGGTGGCCTTGAATCAAATACCGAATAAACTT